>OX424451.1:2579534-2806568 GCA_949152495.1 Lasius fuliginosus
CTCTCTCTCTCTCTCTCTCTCTCTCTCTCTCTCTCTCTCTCTCTCTCTCTTTCTCTCACTCTTTTTCTCTATTCAATAAACAAGAAGAAACAATAAAATGGTGATGCTTCTTTTTAGTCATATCTCAATATCTTTTTTCTGTAGAAAGGAAGGAATTTTGAAATAATCTTTTGCAAATTAAATATCTTAATTTTTTTGCGTGCACACGTGTGTGTGTGTGTGTGTGTGTGTGTGTGTGTGTGTGTGTGTGTGATTGTTCTGTATATTAATATAAATTTGATAGCAAGAATCCGTCTGTAATGTATGTCTTCATTATGTTATATAATATTTATTCTGCACAAGAGGAATTTACATTAGTCATAATAACAAGTTGCATATTGTGTATCATAAAGGAATCATATTTTGATATGACATGTGACATGTAATTATTTTGTGACATGTAATTATTATGAGTTTATATGTCTACATTGCTGCGTTATTATTTTTTAATTATAGATTCATTTATATGTCAGTTTTGAATAATCTTGTATTTTGTAATGTTACATTGTCATTCACAGAGATAATTCGTAAAAATTACACAATTATACCTTTGTTTCTTTATTAATTTTTTATTGGCAAAAAACACACGTGAAGAAATATCGCTGGTATGAATAATTCTTGAACTTTGGAATGAACTTAAATTTATTACAGTAATTTACACTTGTCATTGCAGCTGAGAACCAGAACGATATTATAGAGTCTACCACTATATTAGATGTCGATCTTCTTTGTGTGTTACTGAATTCTTTTCTAAGCTTCTTTCATATTTTTCTCTAAGTAATGGGAAGGTTTTAGGAATATTGGATTGACAAGCGTATTTGACCTTCTATCTCGTTGGAAGGAACTAGGTTACTGCAGCAATCGTGGGTAGTATATACTGATTACGTGTCACATATTGTGATACGCGAACGCACGATGAGATCATTGTTGCACCTATCTCGCATACCTAGCTATGTACATTATTAACTAACTCTATTTGATTTTTCCTTCTTACATATTTAGATTTTTTCAATCACATATATTTTCGATTACGGAATAGATGAAGAAAAAAGCAAAAATTTTTTTATAATACTTAAACGCGAATGCATTTTTTTATCTCATTATTTAAGAGACGTATTTTTAAGTCTTCTGTTGAGAATGAATTCAATATATAATATCTTTATAAATAAATAAATACTTATATACGCATTCCGAAGAGTATTTTTGCTTATATGCGACTTGTATTCGTTACATTATACTGTTTTATAAACTGTGTTATTTCAAAATTTTTATTCGTTGAACAAGTAATCAAATGCAATGAAAATTTAAAGTAATAAAATGAATTTTTTTATTGATGGTCGGTAGTTGACGTTATAAATATTAACGTGGATTTAATCAAGATTATTTAAAAAAACTGGCATCAACACGTTATCTGAAGCATCGAAAATGTAGAAAATGTGATTAATCACGCGATCCCGTGAACGTTTCAAAATGCAAGGTCACACGATGGTACGGCACGTTTGAGTGACAAGACTCTTGTCAATCTTTTACCGAAAAGTATACGTATGTAATAAACGTGTCTGAATTTTAATTTTCTGTCAACAAGTTTAAATAAATAAGGGTATCTCTTCTGTCAAGCAGATTGAATGTATTCTACACATAAGCTAATATAAATAATATGAGCTAATATAATAAAAATGTTATACAACATATTCAATTATTCATTATATGCTTTGGGCGCGGTATAATATCTTTTATATAAATATAAAATTGAATATAATATATTGAATATAAATCATATTTTTCAATATATCAATAACGATAATTTTAATGGCAATCGAGTGCGGCTTATGTTTCATTTGATAATAAATAGCCATAACATATATCGTTATTTATATATCCGTATTACTATGACAAATAAAATAATGTATAAATATCTCTCTTGTGAAAAATAATTTGTATTAAAGATGAGCTGAACGTGAACAAAGTGGAAAACCATCTCGGCGAGCAGCATTCTACAGCGATCTCTATATTGTGTGATTAAATATGTATATTTAGTAATAAAAAAAATTCTCAGATATTGCCTAATATATGCACGTTTAAACCCGCAATCAATAATATTTCAACGAAATATGTGTCTCAAAAATAATTCACAAAAAACACGCTTTTTTCGTACTTCAAATTTCCTCTCTTGTTTCTCCTTAATTATAATTTTAAATACTTCATTCAACGCGCATAATAAATAATTGAATATCTGTTATATAATAAAAGTATTTTATATATATAGTAAAAAACAATTTATACACTTTTTTCGCGATCTAATTTATTAAAAAGATTCTTTCAGATAATCTTCAGATTGTCTTTCAAATAATTAATGTATTTGAAAACGTCCCTTTTTTGTATTGCCGTGATCAGTACTTTGAAATTATAATCGAACAACGTGCTGCTGGCGCCAGTACAGAACCACATTCTATGTGGCCAATCTTGACTATGAAGGTAGCGAATCGGATGGTTTCTTCCCATCCTTTTACACAGATTCTTCGTTGGTTCTGCGAATATACCGGAGTCTGTCCGGACCAGACGCAGAACTCTTTAAGAACGTTCTCCTCTCATATATTCGTACCTAAAGAGAGCAGCCTTGCTTTCTTTCATTTTTTCCTCGACCTTTTTTTAATCCAATGTGCAATCTTCTTTACAAATTTGAATATGATATTAAAAAGCCTCGAGTGTTAAGGATAGAATTTTTTTTTTATATAGAATAATGATATAAAGAATTAATTTTTTTCATTATTATACCATAAAGCTTGTAGTCTGGCTAATTAGTATATTACAACGCAGATTTATGTGTAATAAAAATGAAAATGACTTTGAATGCCGCTAAAAGTTTTGCATAAAAGTTTTGCATAAGTCTTTAAAATTCGGAATACTTATAATATCCGATTAATTTGTAAAGTTCAAGATTACCTCATAAAATCATATATGTCATAAATTTCTCTTGTCGCATGTAATCAGGCTGTATTACAAAGCAATATTTGTCTAATAATTATGTCAGCGTGAAATACAGAAACGGATAGAAAAATTATGAAATGCACAAGCGCTGCCTTGTCTTACAATTAGAATGCTGCCTGTTTAAGATTTGCGATAAACTTTCTTCTTTGAAAAATATAAAGCTAATTTGCGAACATTTTAATTAATTCGACGTTTCAGTGCTTTAATACAATATAGAACTTTTATTATTTGAATTAAAGTCGGGGAACAAAATGTTCGGACTTTTTTAAATAATTGTCACGAGATTTTAAACGTGTTTGATATTTAATATTTTTTATAAATGAATTTTATATTTTCGAATATTCAACGAATTCTCGATACAGATCATATTTGTGTATTTTCGCTTTCTTTATATCGCAGATGATCGATTTATCAATTCTGTATTTAATTCCTTTTCGATAGCGATTATATTTATCAGATAATTTCTTATATCTTGTTTTTTTTTTAGACGCAAATATTTGCGTTTCGCTGAAAGTTCTATCTGTTTATGAGAGATTCAAATTATACTGGAATTGATAGCGTATTGTGTGTACCATAGGACAAACTATGTTCATGTTTTTTTCTTCGGTTAACCGAAATTTCGAATAATACGGATTCATAGATTTCCACCGTAAATTAAAATTCCTCAGCATTCAAAATGAATAAAAATATATAATTTTACTTAATTCGCGCAGTTTACTGAATTAAAATTAGTTTAAACAAACTATACATTAATAAAATTTTAATTTATTATTGATTATCGAGAAATATTAAAAACTAAAAAGTTATTAATTTCCAATGAAGAATATATTCATAACCAGTTGATTACCAGAATAATTGAAAAAATGTCGAGAGGATGGGTACAAAGAACAGAATTGCATACTGCACATACACTGTTTATAACTCACATATTGCGCAGTTTATAATGCAGTTCTTGCGACACGTCCGCTTGTGCGTTCGCCAGGATTATTAAAGACGGACGAGGGACTATAATTTCTTGAAAGAACCAGTTTGATACGACCAGTTGAGAATATTAAAAATGCGAAATAATCGGCAAATTGTTCTACTTCGTCAGGGGATCAATCTCAAAAAATCAAAAATACAAAATCAAGTTTTAATTTAGCGTTCGTTAAGAAAAGAGTCAGAATCTCTAGAGAAATTTTCTATACTCGAACAACTTTCATGCCCTCGCTCTCCGTTCCTTCTCCCTCCCCTCCTCCCTTCGCGCAAAGGGAAAATTTTTGAAATTATGTACTCACTCTTATCGGCGACGAGCAACCCTTGGATCCGTCTTAGGAGAGCACCGAGAACGACGCTGACAAATTTCGATAACTTACGAACCGTCGTCGTTCGTGTACGGATCGCGACTAAACCGCGTTCGGCTATAGAGCTTCTCTGACTGCTACCAACACGAATTTTCCATCACTAACACTACAATCGCGACAGCTGGTCGGCGCGCGCGAGCGTGAACCATCGGCCGTTGTCAGAGATGTCTGACTATAAGACGACCGCAACCATTATCAACGTGCAGTAGAAACGTCTATTAAAGCGAAGCCCCGTCTCTGGATGGGTGGGTGGGTGACCGCTCGGTACGCGTTCCGCACTTCCGCCAGTAGAGCATCGTCGTAAAAAGAGCCTCAGGGTAGCTAGAGAGCTCGAGGAAAAATTATTACGGCTCGCAGAGAGAAATTGAAGTCGCGTGATGCGAGTATTTCCTTCTCTCGAATATTGACCTGAGAAACCCCCCCCGGGTGACCCTTCCCCCCTCCCCCCCCTCCCCCCCGGGTGACAGAAAATTCTCCGTAAGGTTCATCGAGCAACGTGACTATTTGTGTCACAGTTTACGGAGAGGACGTTGAAATTGCAAAAGAGAGACGAAGAATCTCTCTCTGTCTCTCTCTCTCTCTCCCTCTCTCTCTCTCTTCATGCAGCTGTTCTTTAAATATAATAGCGGTCGCCCGATTTCATCTTCACTTTGGGGAGGATACTGTGGATTGCCATCCACTTTGTAGTAGATAGATCCTTCGTTTGGATCCTACTAGTTGCCCAGATCGCACATGTCCGTAAAAGATATCTAAAAAATGTCTTATCGTTCTTTAGATATCTTTAAGATGTCTTTTGGTTTTTTTCTTGTCTGAGCGATTACTCTAGAATAGATAATTTTTTTTCCCAAGATAATCACGTGTGAGCAGTTCCTGAAGAGCAGTATCGATGCTACCGTCGTCGTGAAACACCACCCTCTCCGAGTTTATCTCGCGGGTAGAGATTTTAATAAACTCTTTCAACTCGTGCATATCGAGTCTTGTAATTGCATTTTGCGTACTCGCGGAGAAATTTTTTTGAGAGGGAGGGGATTATAAATTTGAAGCGCCGGCGCACTTTCGCCGACGTCGAAATGCATCCTTCGAAATGCGAAAATGACGAAATTGCGAGATCGGATTTGCGCGCGATTCCTCGCAATCCAAACGCCAACGGATTGCTTTCGGGAGCGTTTACGCAATCTCACTTTCGTTCCGCAATGTGCGTGCAGCAAGCCGGCTGCAAGCCGTCTGTTTCAACTCAACGGAACGAGATCCGTTCGCATGCATACACGCAGCCTGTCCGAAGATATAACTAATGATATATGATCCTCGACAAATTTAATTAACTATTTCCGATGACGAAGGAGAAACTCGAAGAGCATACAATTGGTATATAAAAAGTTTAGATATATATTGGTTGCAATTAATTTGAATGAGGAATATTTATTTATAGTAATATAATTCTTTAGAGATTATTTATTTCTTTTACAATAGCAGTATTTGAATATTGTACTTTTGTCTCATTAAAATTTACTCTTATTCTTGAAAATTTACTTTTATAAGTAAAGTGTCCTCTATTTGTTTTTTTATATTTGCGATATCAAAATCTAATTTATCGATGTTTAATGCGAAAATACACGTCTCGTGAACTCTTTCACCTTGCAAGATACTTAGAAATAACGACGCGGCAAAAATTGATTTTACATTGTGCAAAAACGTGTGTTTACGAGCTCTGAGAGAACATCAGTTATTAAGATCGTTGCATGATCGTTATCGAAACACAAAGCACTAGAGAATGTAAAAACTCTTTTTTGTCATCGGAAGAATAAGTTACTGCTTACATTTGCTCAAGTATGTACTTGCGTAAGAATTGTTTGACACACACACATACAACACATACAAAAGGATCTCTTCTATTTATTTTTTTAACCTTTTAATCTTTAGCTGGGTCAAAGTAAGCAAAAAATATGAATAAATAATAAAAGATTTATACGTTATTTATTTTTAAACAAAACGTTTAAAAATTAATAAATTATAATGTATCCTCCGTATACCATTTATTATGAGCTCGCGCATATTTTTATATTATAATTCGCGACTGAATATTTTTTAATATTATATCTATTCTTTTGCATACGAGATACATTACAACCGACTACCTCGGGACAGTGTGTTCCAATTTATTGATTCCCATCGGTCGTAACATTTATCAATCGATAACTGCACATTAAGTCTCTATACATGTAAATCTCTGAATAAAACGTAAGACGATATATTTTTTACGGTCAGCGCGTCTCTCAATCTGTTTGGAGAATCATGTTTTCCAAGAAATATTGTAAATGTCATTAGCTGAGATAAAATTATATTATTATGATAACATGTTTTATTTAAAAATTAATGTGTTATGTAATTATATTCTTCGAGAAAATCTGTGAAAAATAAAAGAGAGAGAATCGCAGAATCCTCTTCTAATAAAATCCTCCTAAAAAAATTTTAGAAAAATGCATATAATTTTTACTTTTAAATTTTTACTTTTTACTTTTAAAAGATTAGACAAATATTAGTAATGCAAGGCGTAAATGGAATTTATTAGAAAATGTAACAAACATGTATGATATTTATAGTATTGATATTAGTTTCTTAGAAATTAATGTCACGCCAATAATATTTTTTGTTGGTAGTGAGAGTAATGGTAATTATTATATATGCGCTTATTTTCTTAATCCACGAGGGACTAATTTAGCGCAAGAGATTACTATGATTAGATTTTTCTCTTTTTTGCTGTTTCTTTTTATATTTTTTATTATTTACTTCATACAATATTTTAAATTCTATTATATATATATATGTACGTTTATTTAAAACATATATGCTACTTATTATATATATAACAATGTACAAAATATTATAATGATTTCTGAGAAACTTACAGCACAAGATGAGAAGCAAATAAAATTAGCAGTAGCTAACATGGCTGTGATAAACCGTGTTATCTCGCAAACTTTTACAGTAGCATACGGGATTAATTGTAAGTTCTCTCTTCGGACTAAAATTAAATCAAGTGCATATCCTTCAAATAATAAATTCAGATAAAATATAATCGATGACCATTTTTTGCAGATAAAGTTTTTTATCAAAACACATTCCAAGAAGTAAAGATAAAAATAAACTTAAAAAAAATTTCTCGTCTTAAAGGTTGAAATTTATAATTCAGCTTCAGGCACAAAGCATGCAAATGAGAAACATTGTGAAACGTTGTAAAAATCGTAGACGTGTGAACATAATCATAGCATTAGGCCATATATACTTGTCTCCAAACGTTCTGAAAGAGAGAAAGAGAAGAAAGACGGGTTATTTTCTTTTTTTATCTTGCATACATCATAGATACTCGCAACTGTCTATTGTAAAATAAAGAAAGAAGAGAAGAAAGAACGTGACGTCTCGTTTTTCTCTCTTTTTTTCCATAAAAATTGACCCAACGTAGAGATATGAGATCTGCCTCTTTATACATATCTCTTTGTATAACGTTTGTACAAATTTATGCAAATAACACACACAGGTAGTTTTAGCAATATAATAATACCTTCTTCTGAAATTTTTATTGCAGGGAAACAATTTTTTCCTTAAATTTATTATTCCGATTACATTCTCACATCATTCACACATCATAAAGGTTTCCCAACATTTCGTACAACTCTAAGTAGAAAACGTGATGCAAAATGCGTATAAATTTATTAATGTATTTCAGCGCATTCGACCTTATATGTATATGTAAAAACTCGCGCCTTTCCTTTTTAATGTTTGTGTAATATTCTTCTTACGTTTCTCTTTTTCTTCACACAAAACAGCTAATTTCATTTATAATTGATATCGTTTTATAATTGTATATGTATTTCGTTATGACGTTTAGATTTATTATTTTCGCTCTAAATTATACGAATAATTGCGATTTTGGTATTATATCTTCGTTCTTGCATCATAAGCTGCAAAGAAATTGTTATTTCACTGTTATTTTTAAAAATCTCGCGCACTCGTTGACGTGTCGCATCTTGATATAATATATGTATAAGAGAATCTTCTCAATTTTTAACGTATATTTGTTTAAGAGAAAGGATTCGAATTAATTAGTTAATTCGAGTTATTGTTACGAGTTTGCAATTTATAAACATTGCATCGTAATATGCACTGCACTGTCCTCGAAGGGCATCTCGAGTTTACAGCAGTGCCCTTGCAACATATGTATATGTATGTACGTTGACGTCCGACCAATTTACACTTTATATATAAGTTGCAAAAGAAGGAAGTCAGTTATAGACTTGTTGTTAACCCGTGCTCTACGTAATACATATCAATCGAAGCGAACAGCAGTCCATTGACCGTTCCTGTGTCGTTTCTATGAATAGTGGAATCGATATAGGGTTCACGAACTCTTTCTTAGCGAGCGATGAAGACAAGTTCTCGGATGAGGGCGACCGTCCTCGTGCGTTTGGAAGGTGAAGGATTATCGGTGCTGGCGAGATAAAAAAAAATGAAAGAAAAGACTGGTGAGCGAAGATTTGTGCGATACTCTCGTTTCACAAACAACCTAGACGATGATATTTTCAAGTGGAGCAGAAAGATAATTTTATGCGACGTTGAGAGAGACATTGTAAAAAAAAAAACGTAAGAAAAAAAAAAGAGCTAGTCAAGTACGCAATTATTTTTAGATACGTATTTTTATTACTTATAGATAAGAAAAAGATGTATTATATACTTGTAAGAGAGGGGGATACTCGAAAGATTATTATTCTTAAAATTTAGTAAATAATTTTTAATTGATGAAGAATTACTTACTGAAGAATTGTTTAGCTATGAAAAATAAATCCGTTAAATTAGATAGATAATATCATAATAATAATAATGATAATTTATTCATACAAATCAATTAAGCCTCTTGACTAAGTTTGCCATCTCTCTGCTCCATACATTTCTATTCTCACACAATTGAATTCTTATGAAAAATTCCTACTAGTTCTGAGTATTTCCTACCCTGAATAATTCCTACTAGTACTAAGTATTGATTAGAAAGAAAAGTTAATCATATGATCCATTAGCTCAGTTGATTGGAGCGTCGTGCTAAAGAATTAACGAAGAACGAGAATTCGATTCCCTCATGAGCCAAACTTATTTTGCCTCCTTCTTCGACGCGTGCTCGCACAAACATACTTTATATTATTTTCGCAAATAAATGGCAAAGTTGTAAAGAAAATGCTGTCACGGGTAACCACTTGCAAGAAGGCCCATTAGCTCAGTTGGTTAGAGCGTCGTGCTAATAACGCGAAGGTCGTGGGTTCGATCCCCCCATGGGCCATCTTTTTTTCTTTTTGGGGAATTTTTACAACAATATTCTTTAAGAAGATATTATTATGATAATTAGAAATATTATAACTTACGTAAATGTGCAACAAATGTAAATGAAGCAGTTTATTCGATATTATGAGAAAAATTGTGCAATCTGTCATCATTTTCATTAAATATTTTATTTTCCTTTATTCCTTTTATATTTGTTTTATTACACATTTAGGTTGAAAATTTTAAAATTATTCATAAATCAGAGCTCTTTTCCTTGTGATTATCTGTTCATGATTAGCTAATAAAAAAAAGTGAGATCTGTCGGCATGTTACCAACATACCAACAAATGTTATTGGTACATTAATCGCGATAATGTACCAATAACAGTTGTTGGTAATGTCACGAGACACTGCTGTTGACAGTCGTCGATAAAGTAGGGCGTAAGATCAGGTAATACAAGAATCTCCCGCCTCACCTGTGGCGTCGCGTTTGGGGGAGAAAACGATGTGACACCCGGGCAGCCACCTGTCGCGCGCATGCGCCCTCGTCTCGTCGCGCAGGACACCTCGCCGATCGCGACGAAACAATAGTCAGTGTGAAATCAAAATGGCGAGTGCGACGACGGTCCGTGAGGGTTCGCAGCGCGTTTCGGCCGCGCTCGCATTTCTCTGAACAGGACGCGCGCGACAATGTGATCCACGTGACTCGCGTCGACACTCGCGATCGCGGAATCGAAGGGCCGTCGCGCATTTTTTTTTCGATACACGGTGTACGGATCAGCCGGAATATATACGTGCGACCACCGGATCAGCGAGTGCGAGCGGACACCCTCCTGTCTCTCTCTCTCTCTCTCTCTCTCTCTCTCTCTCTCTCGGACGATCGACGGCAAATGGGGTGACATCGACGCGCCAAATCTCCCCGCAGCTAATCGTAAGTGTCGAGTTTAGTTTATATTTATATTCCGTTTATCGCGAGCTGATGAGAATCTGACAGTTTGAATTTGACGTTGTGTTTATAAAAAGTCGGCGAGTTTTGTGCGTCGCGAAACATTGCGTTAACGCGGTGCCCGCTATCAACGTGACATACCGCTACGTAAATACGGTCGCGCGCGCTTATCGACTCCGCTTTTATGTACGTGGTGAAAAAAAAAAAAATGGAGAGTTCTGCACTAATTCTCTCTCTTCTCACTCGCTACTTAATACAACTTACATAAAAGAAATGGCGTTGTATCGTGGACTGTGGAATTACGTGATTATCATTTTATTGTCCGCCTCGCGCATAACCGTAGACTTTTCCTTCCGTATAATTCGGAGTTACGTGAATTATTCGAAAAAAAAGGAAAATCAGACGAGATTTCTTAAACAAAAAGAGACTTAATATAAATCGATCTTCTAGTCTTGATAAGTCTGAATTTTCTTTGATAACGTAGTGATTTGCAAGATATAATACAACGACGCGAGAAATAATTATAAAGTTTGTTAGTTAGTTTTCCCAGTTACATATTTGTTTTATAAACTTCCGATATTCGATGCTCTAATTATTTTCTCGGCTTTTGATTAAAATTTGCAATGAGAAATATACCAGAAAGAACCGAGACGATTAAATATCCCCCATAAATATTGAAATTGCATTACGATCTCTCTTTCTTTATCTCTCTCTCTCTCTCTTGGCTCGCGTTTCATTATACCGGGATTTCTCTGAAAATTACATCGTCGCGTATTGATTTACCGTTGTCGACCGACTGTTGTGCACGTTCGTTAAAAAACATGACACGCGTCGAACACAGCTATCGAGAACTTCGAGAACCGGAACACGCTCGAACTCGTTGCCGTCGATGTATATATATATATATACGAAGGAAGATGAATCGCGAGAAACAATACCGCTCGTACATCTCGCCGCACTTCCGAAAAATGGGTGCGTTCCTCTTCTTATATACATATCTCCGATATCGCGATAAATGGGATTCCATTTTATCGCGAAATAAAAAAAATCACGCATCGTACTAGCGTCGTTAATCAACGATCAAATGTAAACACCAATATTTAATACAACCTAATCAGGTTGTTTGGGATTTTCATAATTAACTTTATCAATCTCGATATATTGATATAATTAATATGAACATCAAAGATATATCTATCAAATATATAATATATATGTATATTATAACAAATTATATTCCATACGATTGTATAATTAATAAAACGATATAATTTAGCTAGCTTACTTTGAAAATATAAAAAAGAGTGAAAGAATTGTGTACAAGAAACGAGAATTATAAATGAAAATGACTGATTATCTTCTGACGGATATAATATGTATGCTAAAGAGGATTGTTTAATCGTAAAGAGAAGCTTTTTTATGAGACTTTAAAAATACAGGAACTTGGATGTGTCTATCTGCTGTTACGTTCGACACACGTCCGATTGAACGAGCGTTTTATGTGATGCTGCGCGCCGCGAAAACGAGCGATTCGCCCCAAGATCGATATACGACTGCAATTCAACGTGTCCGTGAAATATTCGCCTCTCGCGAAGGGAAAGACGTCTTGCGATTTGTAAGCGAGCGAGAGACGGATATTTGAACGTGAAGCGAGCGAGTAATGAAATTATCAGGCTACACACACCGTTCGGGATATTTAATAACCGTCTCGGTTATTTTCGGTTTCTCATTAAAGTTGCAAATTCGAGTAAAAAGACGCGAGGTAATAATTAGAGCATCCAATATATCGGAACTTAAATTACGTTTATAATTATATATTCTTGGCGTAGCTGTATATTATATTCGGCCGCGTGTGGAATGTCAACAACTTTATTTATTTGATAAATTCACTTTTTTAAATAAAATTTCGAGATTATGTATATAAGTGAAATTTCAAATAACGTAAAGCTTATTAACCAAAATGTCTGATTACTTAATTTCGAAATGTTGATCAGTATCGGTACATTTAAATCTCTCATCGCGTACTATAAACACGAAACTAGGTCAGATCTGAAAATCCTGAAGGACGTCGAAAGAGGACATGTCCTCGGAATCTAGGACATCCGGTCACTTCAATTTTCTATTCTATTTACTCTTATTTATATATATTAATGATTGATGCAGATTTTTGCTCTCCAGAAGAAACGAAATAATTTCCATAAGTAGATTTTTTGACGCAAATCTCGAAGCGCTTATAAAACTTGATAAATGGGAGGTATTTTTAAATATTTATATATATCATTAACAATACGAAAGAAATTTACAAAATAATAGATGCATATATAAACGTAATAAAGAAACGTCATATCTTGCAGAAATATAGGACGTGCCACTTACTTGTGATAAATTGTGGCACTATTCGTCACCATTATTATTGTTGTATATTAAATACTGAAGATATCTATTTCTCGTTTATATTTTTGGCGAGTCTCCTACTCCTTGATAGATCGTTTAAAATTATTTCGCAATCAGAAGGTCCTGTGGCGCAACGGATAACGCGTCTGACTACGGATCAGAAGATTCCAGGTTCGAATCCTGGCAGGATCGAAGTTGAATTTTTTTCCACTCCGTTTTACATTTTTATGACTCGTTGCACCTTGACGAACCAGCGCGTATTGTTCGTGACGACTGCGCAACATAACCGGTTATACGCGATATCCAACCGAGCATTGCGTCGATATAGCATATCGGAAAAAAACAGAGAGAGAGGTCAGATAAAATTGTGTACGATATATACGCCACGTGTAATCGAGAAATATTTTCCACCGTCGTTAGTATTGTAATTAGAGTCTCCAATATCGCAACTAATCACGCAATTTCTGAACGGGACAATTAGTGCTTGCGGAAATTACGCGGCGAACGTTTCGGTCTTTCATCGGAGCGAATCCCGCGGTTGTATAATCGATGTATTGTTGATGGTTTCGCATACTATCGATGAACTTACGTAAACACGAAAGAGAGAAGGGACATTTGCAGCAATGAAATGATTCTCTTGTTTTCGTAAAGCTTCGTTTCGCTAAATGTTTCGAAATAACTGCGAATTTTGCGAGAACAACTGCCGCGTGTTTCGCTGATTAGAATAATTTTGTAAAAAAAGAAAGAAACGCGTATATATATCTTGTGAATCCTAATTTTACAATATTTGCAATCGCGATTAAATTGAACGAAACACGCGAAAATAAATTCGCGAATGACGCGCGTCGAGATCTGTGAATGAAGGACAGATTGCGATTCCGATTTATTAATTTTTCGACGGCGATTCTACTTTTGGAACAATCGGTGCATTGGAACGCGTGTCTAACATAAGCTTAGTTCAACCAGGAACCGAGTTCTTCGCGGAATGTCCAGAAATAGTCCGCGTTTTAGACGTGCCGACCTGACGCGAATGTCCACTTCCTTTTTTTTTTTTTTTTCTTCGTGCTCGACGGCGCATCTTCGTCTAGCCGGAGCGTATTTCGAGATAAATTCTTTTACTCGTCTCTCCTTTGAGACTTCCGCGAGATTCTCACACTTTGATACTTCGGACAAAGCGCCCCAGAGCGCATTGTTCACTCTGTGGAATTGTACTTTCGATGTTTCAACGATACTTTTTTTTTTTGGAGACGAGAAAGAAGAACTTTTCTTAGAAAAGAAAATACATTCGAGAAGGTGCCGTAGTACGGAGGAAGGGGAGAAGATATTAAAAAGTAAATAAGTTTTTAACAATATCTGTAATTTTGATAATTTCAGTAAAAAGATACATATATAGATAAATACGGATGTTTGTCTGAAAAATATGTATTTGCTTTTATTTTGCAATAATATGAGAAAGAAAAGTCATTTTGCAAATCAATTATTTATCTTGATGAAATCTGGTGTATGTATATATCACGGATGATATATCGATACAAAACTTCATTACAAGATAAATCCTCTCTATTAGTTTTCGAATTCATTTATTTTAATTACTGTTGTCGCGCGCGATATCGAGAGAAAGATCTTAAGTTTTAATTATTTGTTTATGTCTCTGTATATTTTCTCCAAACAAGAATATTTGATGTGCAACTTTCGTTGCTCGATGTTTTCGATATGTTAAATTTATCTTTTTGAATTAATCTCAATCTGAATTATTTAAATAATATATGGATATACTTTCACATTCTAGGAAGTTACAATACATGATATTATAGTGAAAAAAATTTCGTCGAAATTATTTATTTCAAGCTCAGATACTGTAAAATTAGAGAATTTAAAAATTAAAATTACAATTTTAATATAAAAAAAACCTTTTTTACCGTGAGATTATTTTTAAATCGCTATCGAAAATTTGATCTTACTCCGTATTTCATGGAACGTTACTTGCCCAGCATAAGATATTGTAATACTCGTGTGCCGTAATTATTCGCTCAGCTGTTCCTCTAACTTCACCCGCGTTCTCCCTCGGGCTTCCCGTCGAGGGTCGCGAATTTCCGCACAGGAAGTCCCTATTTCCTCTGTGTGTCGTGCGAACTACCGGAACGAAGTTTGCATTTTACTTTCGTAACATCTGCTCGCGTTTGCGAAGAATGGACCGTGTCGTTTCTGAAATGCACCGATCTTCGGTGAAAGAATCTATTGTTGCTTCCACAACGGGGATCGCGGAAAGATAGTTAAGTGAAAGGATTCTCTTCCCGGTTCCCGTCGAATCATCACCTGTGAACTTGCCGATTGCGCAAGAAAAAAAAAGTCTTCCCTTATACAAGGTGGAAAACGATTGTGTAAAGATATTTCGCGAGGTATTTTCCCGCCGTTTAGATATATCATCAATGAATATCTAAGATCTATTGTGTTGTTGAGGAGAGTACAAAAATCCGGATTAGAATATATGCAACATCCGAAATGAATGAAAAACTTCTATATTGCATCAGACTTTCCACCAAAATTAACACTCGGGATTCTCGTGCGAGCGCTTTACGCAAGATCCGGCGTTGTTATCTAGATTCGTCGACAAAAACGCGGTTTCTTTTCCGCAGCGTGTTATCGTCGGACGGACGCGTTCAAAGGGAAGAGAGGAAATTCCTCTCTTCAGGTTCCTTTCCGGTTATCGCGGCTTTTCTTCCCGCGCAATGAAGAGTGAAACAATCAACCGCTCTCTTTCTCATAGCATCATCTTTGCTCTCGTATCATTTCCAGGTGCGTGAAGGCTTTACCTAAGTTGCGTAAAATTCTATACTATTGTGTACGTTGAGGCGTGCGAGAGATGCATCAGCTGATTACAAGATATCCATCGCGGGCTTCGCGATGACCTACAGAGACGCAACTAGGAATCCTATTAAATGGGCAATTCTCTTCTCTCATCTCTCTCTCGCATCTCTCTCTCTCTCTCTCTCTCTCTCTCTCTCTCTCTCATCGATTATTACAACCTGACCGATTTAACAATAAGATTGATTTGTATTTATCTGCACGCACAGAGTGCGTGTGTAAAATTTTCTATGACTGTCGCAAATTATTTCATCTATTGCACGATCTCTCGTCACATGTTTTCATTAAGGTAATTTAAGGACATTTCGACATGAATTAATATAAAAATAATAATTCTGGATTAATCGCGCGGTTAGTATTTGAAAATGTTTCGTAAACTCTAATATAGAGAATATATACTTAATTTTTATATATTTAATTTTTATTATACTTTAAATATACAAAAGACAATGGAGATGAAACCTAAACTTAAAAGCAAATTTGCTTGAAACTCGAGCGCGAAAGTTATTTTCTTCTTGTTAAGCAATACTCATGGAGGAAATTCAAACATTTTGTATAACGTTGAAATAATATGATTTGAAAATATAACTCTAGGAAATGAAATAAAAATGCCATTATATAAATAAAAATAAAACTACCTAAATATAATTTTCGCGCACAAAGTCCAATCCTTTTCAAATACGCGACAATTGTTACATAGTTTTCAGTAGAATCACTCTTTTGATGTGTGCTCCACAACATTGTAATCAATTTTCCATTCACATCGCCATAAAAACACTTTACAATAGTTATCATCGTTTTTAAGATCCCAATTTTCACAATGTTATTAAATTATAAAAATATTGAGGCCATTCTACATGTGTCGAAGTGTCTCTAAACTATTTTAATAAAAAAATAATTAATAGTTTCTTAGAAAAAAATTGCACAAAGATATATGAATGATGTATGAGACTATGAATAATTATGTATAATTAAGCGACTAATTTATCGATAAAGTTAAATGAAATTTTGCCAAAAACGTGGCATAACTTCTCGATTTATCATGTCTCCTTCTCTACATGTAACAATGTCAGTTACGATTAAACGGTCCGAAAAGTTTCCCCTTCTTATCGATCGTACTTAATTATATTTGACGGAGCGAATTGCTGCATATATGAGACACGACGATGACGTTGCCGCAGCGAGAAACTGCAATTTTTTTCTCTCTAAAACGCGCGCGTGACGTACATATATAGGCGTCCGCGTCGCAGAGAGTCGCGCTAATTGCGACAGCGGGACTTTAAAGTGGCATGCTGTCACTTAACGAACCTTCGCACCTTCGTGCGTGTGCGCGCGTAATCATCCGTGTGACCTCCACAGGCAAATCGCCTGTCTCTCTCTTTTTCGTGCCCTTTTACAGATTCAGCGTACGTTTTTTTCCAGATTTTTTTTTAATAAATCGCACTTTCGTAAAAAAGATTTTCTGTAAAAGGATTCGAAACGTACCTTTTACATATACTCTTTGCCGCGTTGAAATCCTTTGAAATCTGTTATTTTATTATTGATAAAGAAACAAATTCGATTGAATGCGATATAAAATTAATAATTATTTTAATCTAAAATATCTCACTTTTTTTAGACGATCTATAGTAAAATTCAAGACAGAATCCTATTTTGTGTAATACAGAAAATATTTAAACAAATAAAAAAAATTCACGCTTATTCAAAATACTTATCAGAGTACATATATGTATAATTAGGATATTATGTCGCATTTATATAAAATTATAAAGTGAATTTAGTCTCGAATTTTGTCGCGAATTCCATCGTCTGAAGCGAGTTTAAAATCAAACACGAGCAAGAGAAGCGTAATAAATATTAATCATAACTGCGTCGTTTTATCCAGTTACAATTGTAAAACGATTGTTTTGAATTGTCAAAAAGATTCGAATATATTACATTTTCTTACTTTATTTTCAATAGAAAATTATCTGTGGAACTATTCTGCACGAAAATATATTGCGGAAATTACTTTAAAAGTTACACATCGTAGCCATTAATTAATGAAGTTATGCAATATCGCTATCTGTTGTGCTGGAAATTATTGCATGCAAACTTTTCATCGATAGTTTGCTCCGGAAAGTGTTTTCATTAAACTGATTCAAGCGCAGGGAGGGACGGGGATTGAATTTAAAACGAAGCAGGCAAGAGAATCTCGCAGATGCATTTTTCGGCGCGTATCTGTTTCGATATCGGCCACCGTCGATATCGCTGACGCACATTTTTTTCACACATTTATAATTGGATCGTACGCAACGCGGACTTACAATAAACGGCTGCGAAAGCGAATCTTTACTTTCGCTAGTTTTGCAACAACGCATGCGTGACTTGGTGCAGCTGCAGCAGAAAAGCTTTCGCGCTCTCTTTCTCTTTTTTTCTCAGGAATAGAGTATATATATACATTATAAGTTATTATCTCCCGCGTGAAGGTAGAAATTCTTAGAGTGCAGCAAATTATATATATTTAACATTTTTGCAGTTTCTCCGTCTAACGAAACATTCCCTCGGCCACGTGTCGAAACGACGACGAGCTATATGTATAAATCGATGCGTCAGCTAATGTCACTTAAATGTCAGTTAAGTAATGCTAACTTGATAATGCGACGATCCTTTTATTGCACACGCATTCGTCATTAACGAATGTCTCGTAAAATGTTCACGTAGACTTCTTGGAAGCTAATTACACGTTATACTTCTCTCATGATTATTCGATCTAATCGAGAGCTTTGCTTTTTCTTCAACAAAGATATTATTTATATAAACGCATAGCTTTTTTTTAAATATTTCTTTGACATGTATTTGTCGAATACATTTTTACAGACGAAAAAAAGGCGTCCTTTGAAATATTTTTAATCTGAAATGCATAATTCAATGATCTCTTTTAATATCTTTGACTTTTAATATGCTTACTATTCGTACAATGTTCAAACAGCATACATATGGACAATGTTTTTTACGCGATAAAAGCCACATTTGCAATAAATTGACATCGCGATTGCCTTTTATACTCCCCAGGCGACGAGATAGCCGTGTAAAATATGTTTTTATCATATTTGTTAAGCATCCATATGTTAGCGTTATGTTGCATGAATAAGCCGAAATAAATCGCAATTACAGTGCGCTATTTTGCAGAATAATAAAACTGAACAATAAATATTCAACGAAAGTTTAAATTTTTTTTAGAGAAACTCCTGCCGTCGCTCATCACTTGAACGTTTTATATTGCAATAACATGATTGAAATAACATAATTTGTCTATTTAATGCACATATGATCATTAATGTAAATTACACGGTAAATTACGAGTAAAATAAAGATGGAGAGGCCTCTATTAATACATTAACTAGGATGCATTTACCATATAAAAGCGACATAATCGATATGGAAGCATGTCAAAGGGAATGATGCGTGTCATAATACTTCGCTGGCTCATTCCGCACTTAGTATCCATTAAGCCAGTGTAATTAATTGTACATTCTCTTCGGAATATGGGCTAGCGACTAGTTATGTTCTGAATCAATTTATAGGTCGATCGATTAGATTAGATTAGATTAGATTAGATTAGAAGAGCCCGCGCGATAAATTACAATTACGAATGTAATTTATCGAATCGCGCGTCGATATCATCCAATAGCAAATCGGGTGGCGCCGTGAAAAGTTGATGAAATTAATGTTTAGAGAGAATCGCATATATATATATATAAGTGTTGGATTAGCGTAATAGATTTCTGTGAGTTTCTCTTTCGCAGAATCGAATGTAATTACCAATCGAATGAACTCATCCGAACTTTCGATCATAAACGAAGGGATTTTATCTGTCTTTCTTTCACAGGCACAATCCGAATTTAATCTATCGCAAAAACACATTTCCGATGGATAAAATCCTTCATAAATTTCGCAAACAGTATGGATTTGTTCTACTCGTTCACTATTATCGTCCACGTTTGTAATTTTTATATAAAAATTTTTTACGAATATATTGTTATATTGCTATAAACTAAAAAAAAAAAAAAAAAACGCGCGAATGAAAAACATATTAAAGTAGATTTTTAAAAATGTGATAAATTTTGAATGTAATAAATCTTTGAAATATATACGATAATCTCGATAGATATTTTTAAAAATAGCCAGGATAAAAAAAGAAGTCTGTCGTTCTTAAAGTAGATCGAAAGAACGTTCATACTTTTCACGATACCGAACGGAAATAATAATGCTGTCGAAG
The DNA here is from genome assembly GCA_949152495.1 of Lasius fuliginosus. Taxonomy (NCBI): domain Eukaryota; kingdom Metazoa; phylum Arthropoda; class Insecta; order Hymenoptera; family Formicidae; genus Lasius; species Lasius fuliginosus. The sequence continues at coordinate 2,599,678 of OX424451.1, forward strand.
TGAAAGTGTCAATCGTGATGTGTCAAGCGACGGGAGCAATGACGCACAGATCGATGAACTGAAAATTATTTTTCCTTTTTTTTCCTTTTTTCCTTCCCCCCCCCCCCCTTTTTTGCGAGGATAAAAATACTAGAGCAGCGACACTGATTGTTTGACGAAACGATGCCGCTCTCGGGGAAACTGCGACGGCGAAAAGGTGCTCGTGAAAGACAATAGGGGCTCCAAAGAAGAACACGAAAGAAATTCTCTTACCTCTTACGAAGAATAGGTCAGACCGTCTGAAAATCTATCTGGTGTACGAAATGGAAACCTCTCTTGCGTCGGGAAAGATTTTTATTGTAATATTCCTCGATCGTTACGCTGATAATAATTTCTCGGCGAATTATATTAAGCAAGTTTCGTGACGAGCAACGATTACAAATCTCTATGGAATTTCGGCGCGCAGGGTCGGATTATTAATAGATACGAATGAATGGTGTACTTTACATAATTACGTTAAATTCCGGTTAAATAATATCTACCGTTGTCAGCAATCTCTCGCTATATTTTTCACATACTGTCACTGGTGGATCCTAGAGGGGGGTTTTGGGGTTAAATTGCCTCTCCCTTCCAAATTAAAAAAAATAAAAAATTAAAAAGAAATGAAAAAAATATTAGAAAATTTTAAAAAAAGTAAAAACCAAATAATTTTGTCGAAACCCCCCTCCCCCTCCGTTATCGACATCAGGATTCGCTAGTACATACAGTCAATTGAATAATGAAAAAAATAGTATTAATAATATATCGCAGTGTCTACATATTTGATACTTCTTCGAGCACAAATTGTCATTTGATGTAGTGGTTTTGCGGATTAAGAATCGCGGATTTTACAACCGCCATCTCACGCTTTTACGAGTACTTCACTCGTCTACACGCGATTACGATTGCGAAAGTTGCGAGGAAGTGACGAGAAGTAGTAATCTACATTTAATAGACCTGATCAACCACGTCTAAAAGCGGTGTTCGATCGTTCGTTCGAAAGAAAGATATCCGCGTTTATACCGTGTAATGTAGATTATCGATATAAATTATACTGATAAAGGAATTTATTCGTAGAATTTTTTTTTACATTTATACCTGCCGCGAGTATAATGGATATTTTCTACATTATTTGCGTACTTAAATGTAACATCTACACGTTTATTTATTACAATCCAATTACAAATCATTTTGCCATTTTGATAGTTCTAATTAATTACATTTGTCAACTTTCTTCTGAATAACAGTCTAAAAAAAATTTGCATAACGTCATTGACAAGGTACATGAAATTTTAATCGCGTTTAATTCTTAAATTTTCTTGCTTCTCGTTAGCTGACTATTTCTTTGTCGTATCGAAAAGTTTGCGGACAAAAGTTGTGAAAAGTTGTCGAACGCCTTTTAAAAATCTCAACGCGCCATTTATCATCGCCTTTATGTGACACGGGTTTTAATAGATGTTTCTTAGTAGACTTTAAATCGCGCATTCGCCTATTTAACGGCAGAGGTTCTCACGCGCGATACACTTTTATGTAAGATTAATTGGACAAAAAAAGCGATCTCACGTCGCGTGTTCTACAATCGGGACCGTGTTATTCCGAAATATTCCGGTGAAACTTCTCCGGAGGAAATTAGATTGCGATCGGAGTATACGTATGTGTGTGTGTATGTGTGTGAAAGTTTATATTGTGAATATGATATCGGAGATCGGACTGCACAGCTGCAGCTATCCGAATTCGCTCCGAAAGACTGACATTCCTTTAATGCGTGATTTCTTTCTTTCTGCTCGAGCGCGTAGCATTACGCGATTATTTTTAATTTGGCTGAATTTTTTAATTCAGATTCAGGATTTTTAATTCAGAATTTTTTAACACGGATTCTTTTTTGCGAGATTGAGGAGCATTAATTTGAATAAATAAGGCTTAAAACTGTGGTTATATGAGAGGAGATATGTTTTCAGTTTTTTTTATATTTATTTGTAGATCTAATTACACACTTTCGCGTTCTTTTCATGGATATTTTACTACGAAGTAAGGGATAAATTTGAAAAAAAAACTATAGAGAGAGTATCATATAAAAAATTGACTACTCGTATATAAATATGTGAATACATCATCGATTCAGCCATTTACTTTGCAATATCTTTGTAGTATTTTTTTCTATATTTTTTGTGCTTCATAAATTATACATTGCAAGTATTATAAACGGTCGCGTCACATAATGCACTTGTTCTTTATCGCTTTAACGACAGAACAAGATTGCGATAAAAAGCTTCTCTGCGCAGCTGCATCATCCAACGAGAAAACACAAATGTAAAAAGTAAAAAAATTGTTCGGACGTGAATGTCTCGCCGGGTTGAGAACGACTGATTCGCGAAAGAAAAGCAATTTCAGATAAAAAAAAAAATAAAAAATCCAATTCTCTCTTCTACCGATGGCAAGGTTTCGCGCGCAGTGATTTGAAAAACCAAAGTATAATAAACGATGTGAGATATTAAGAGAAGTTACGCATCGACCGCTGAAATTAACCCCTCTTTACGGATCTTTCCGCTTCGCGGATCGCTTTATTAGACAGTGACTGAAAAAAAAAAAAACGAGGAGGCGAAGAGAGGCCGAGTAATCAGTTCACGGCCTATTAGCTTCGCGCAATTCTGCTCGATAATTCGCTTTCGCGTGCGGCGACAAATCGCGATGCACTTTGCAGTCCTCGTTAGTGGAACTTCTCCTCGAGTGTTAATCCGATCGCGCGACGACTCAACCATATTTCACCTCTCGATGCATTTCGCTCGATAAAGCGTAACTCGACAATCTGACAATCTTTGCAGCCCGATGATTTATGATTACGCAAGAAGCGCGGTAATATTTTTCTTTCTCGGTTCGCTGCGTTGTAATAAGGAGGGATGTTTCGCGTAAAGTATTCCTTTCGCATATATATATATATATATATATATATATATATATTGCATTTTTAAAAAATAATATTCTATATTTAATAATAATGAAAGGGTAAAACTTTTTTAGCGACGTGTGTAGTTGGAAACTGCGCGAAAATAACAAAAATTATATATTTCTCGTTTCTTAATAAAAAGCTTTTTAGTTTAAAAAGTTTTAATTTTAACGGAGAAATTGCGCTGAAATAAAATTTTTTAGAGTTTGTCTTCTCGAAAACACTGACGTTGAGTATTTCTGAAGAGTACCCTGTTTGTAATAATTCCGATTAGATCGTCTAATGTAACTCAATTCTATTTTTATATATTAAATCCAACTTGGGTTAACCTTGAGATAAACATAGAAAGTGAATCAAGTGCAAAGAAACCAGTTTTCACTCAATGCTGTTACGTTGGTTTTTATCGCGGTCTTTCCGGAGAATTGTATGATCAAGAGGCAAAATACGCATTTCCACGTCATGCTCCAGCGATTGTATCCTGTCGCACACTTCTTTTACTTCTTTTTATCGAATGTTGTATATCAGATTTGAAGATCGGAAGCAACGGACTTGAACGGCGAAACTTTCTCGTCGTGCCAAGTATTGTTATATTTTTAAGAAAAATAATTTTTTTTAAATATTATTCATATAAAATATTAATAAAATTAATATTAATATTAAATATATTATAATATTATATAAAATTCTTATAATAATTAAGATAATATGAGATAATTAAATAATTAGATATAATATTATATATAAAATATTAATAATATTAATATTAATATTAATATTAATAATATATCTAAATATTATTTTTTGATAAGTTAGTTTTAAAAATTCGATCACACACGCAATTGTCAAAGCTATGTCAAAGATGTTATATCTTTCAGATACACACACACACACACTTTATATACGAAGATGACAAAGTCAAGGTTTGCGCAAAAAGGTTGCAATTTAGCAGGTTGATTGCCACGATTACGTGACTCGACACTGTAATTCGATGGCATGATATCATAGACATAAATTGCGTTGCAATTTCTCGTGACGTGAGAAATAAATAAGATAATGGTCCCTGTGAAGTTGCAGAAAAACAGACCACGGTGAAGGATTGCAATTTTGGATAAAATAACGGCGTAAACGGTAGAAAAGTTGGAAATTTTCTCCCGAATTGTGTCGCTAATTTACGTATTAAACGCGTTGTATCCGCTTCGGAGAACTTCATACGCGTCGGTTGTTGAACTTGGATTGCACGTTGCTGCGTGAAACGCGAAACGGCCAATTTTTTTTTTTTACGAGCTTTCACGAAGAGTATATAAAGCGATACGCGATAGAGAAGCGAATTCATTAAATCAATTATCTCTTTGGTCTGAAAATCAAATGGAACGGAACGTGAATAGGATACGTGAAGTGAACGTCTCCTACGCGGATTCACTTCTCGGTATGTTTGCAGTCTTACAGTTGCATCATCAATTTGTATTTTAAAAATTGTTTTTTTTCGACATCGAGCTCCTAAATTCTTAAAATATTAAAATATCAGAAATAATTCAAATTGTCTTAAAATAAACTTGCTATAACTTGTATCTCGAAAAGCGATGAGTTTTAAAATTCGTAATTTCCTCAGTTAAGCTGGATTACGATTTCGCTAATGAGAATAACAAGCGATTTAATCTTCTAATATACGTAACATCGACATAACTTATAAGATAATCCACAAAGAAGATTTAAATTTTTGGTGCAATAAAGAATTTTAATTTGACATTTTCTCTAGAGTATACAGTATTTATAAGCGCATTAATTTTTTTTCTGATTTGATAAAAAGCACTTTTACTCAGATGCAATTATCTATTTTGATAGTGGAGGGAGCTTCTATCGATCTCGACTTAATTCTCACAACGTCGGACGTTCAGGCGCAATTAATCACCGTTAATGCGAGCAACTATTATAAGCGCGTTAGCGGCACATTTATAATTGGGCGCATTCCTATTTTTTTTTTTTTTTTCGACCTAAAAACGAATTAGGGCGAGCATGCGGAAATGGCGGTTATGCAACGCGCGATGTTGCAGCGCAATTTTTTTCTCTGCTTGCACTCCGCGCGCAATTTCATACCTTGCGGGATCGTATTTACGAAGCGTAAATGTGTGCTTACGCGTTCTAATTCGTTTCGTACATAGTGCGAAAATTAACTATATTAGGTAGATGCGCTAGCGCGACTCGAGTGTAGTAATGTGCGCTGCTTATTCGCGTATTTATCTCTTTTTTCGATCTCGAAACGAAATGGAACGCGGCGTAATGCCGCTATTAGATTCGCGGGTTAAATTAGAATCCGCGTTCAATCCGCATGTGGAATTTATTGAGGCGTCGGCGTAAACCGGACGCGTGTCTTATTTACGAAGATCAGCGGCATTATGGCGAAGTAACAGCATCATCATCGCCTCGCGTTGACTAGCATCGCGATTATCGTCAGATCTGCGAGATGAATCGCGCTTTTGCGAGACACATCGGGAGTATATCATCTCCGCATGTCGAAATAATTTCGAAACGCGTGGACTCCATCTCGAAATAACGTTTAACTCTTCTGTCAATGAACGGGTACTCGGGTACCTATACATTGATGAAAAGGTGAACAATTATGCATTGACAGAAGGATTAATATTAAGCAAATATCGACGAAAAAATAGAAAGAAAGAAAGAAAAACTGGATAAATGATTTTCAAGTAATATTTTAGACTCGAAAAAGTCTTTGTATTTTGAAAATTTTCTTCTATTCTCTCACTTTATTTACACTTTTGAGGATGTCGGAATCGCGTCGCAAAATTTATCTAGCCACGTTCCTGCGCGCGCGCGCGCTTCATTCCGGACGCGTTACGACGTGCGAGGTCGCGAGCGTTTCCGGTCCATGAATGAAGTCACACCCGATGTGAGAAGAGTGCGTTGTCAACGAGGTAGACCTTTTGTCGCCCACAGAAAAGAGGAGCGGCCATTGTTCCGGCGTCTTTATTAAGCCTGAATTATCCGGTGGGAAAAAAATTGCGACGTTCTTCTTTTCGGAGCATCTCTCTCTCGCTCGCCCTCTCTCTCTCTCTCTCTCTCTCTCTCTCTCTCTCTCTCTCTCTCTCTCTCTCTTCTTTTTTCCGGTACTATTACCGAGCTACGTATCCGCGCAAAGGTGCGACTGGTTATATGTATATGCTTGGAGGAGCATGACCGGGGCTTGAGACTAACTGTACACGTGTGTCTCGCATGCTCCTTAATTCTGTAATCACTTTGGTCGAGGAAGGCTCGTTTGCGCAGCCTCCGAACGGCAGGATGTTTGCGATGGAGATTTTTAACGCTAGAACATTCGTACGAGAATTTTGAACTTCTTAAATTAAGAATTTCGCATATGATATATATTTTTATTTGTTTTTATATTTGTCACACTTGTGAAAAGGTAAATGAAATGTCTAGTTTCGAAAATGATCAAGCTGTCAAATTTTTCTAAAACTTGAAAAATTCTTGATTTCTATTAATAAAAATATTTATATCGAAATCGTAAAATTAAAAAAAGGGATTTGGTGGTTTTTCAAATTTAGATACCGTGTAAATATAATCGTTCCCATTTATATTCATCTGTTTACATTAATTTATTTTATCAGGTTGAATATGAATAGGTGTTATGGTATTTGCAAATAAAAAATTATCCGGGTCTCTGAAAATACATGGATTTTCAAGATTAATAAAGAAAAAGATAAAAATAAAAATTATAAATTCTATGATATCTTTAGAAGTAAAATAAATATGGAAAGGAATTTTATTTAAATTTCTGTTAGGTCCTAAAGGATTTAATGATCCTGTAAGATGGAGAAAAAATAAGTATATGATTATTGTAGTAATAATAAGTGGAAGAATAAAATGAAGGGAATAAAATCGATTTAAATAAGAATAATTTTCTCTCCTTTATATTAATTTTGAGAATTTCGAGATTTATTAAGATGAAACGTGAAACACACGAGGCGCGCGCTTTCGAATGCGTGTTAGACAATTGTGTTTTGTCCTATATTTATTATTGAAATGTGGATGAAGAAATAACGTACATGAACGACGTATTGTGGAAGACAGCGATTTTTATAAACTGAATCCATTGATTTTATCGTTGGCGTGTACAGAAGAAAATAGAACGTCTGCAGCGTGCGCTTTGACTTGAAATCCTTTCGCGTTTAAAACAGCATCTGATGTGCAAAGAAGAACATCAGTATAACTTACACCTACGCGACGTTTCGCAAGAGTTGCCTCAAACACTTCATCTTCCTTTGCACACATGTACGTTCGTTCTTTCGAAAATTTAAAATCATAATTACAGACTTTTGTGTAATGTTAAAAATTAAGAGATTTAACGCGCGTGTGTTGAATTAGATAACAAAGCGTTCATACCTCTCGAATCAATCTCGGATGGATTTTCTACAGAATATTTCGATAAAATTCTCGCACGCGATTGTGTTCTGTCGAACAAATCTCTCTTTCGTCGGGCAATAAAATTGAATATCGCGACGGTCGATCCTTAAGTAATGCCATGAAATACAAGTCGCGTCACGTCGCGAGTTGCAACTGGTTGCAGTCAACGAAGCATGACCGTCGCGCTGTATCCTGTTCAACGTGTCGCTTCTTTCCGCCACATTTTGCGCCGCGCGAAGCCTCGGTGCACAAATGGACGCACGAATGTTCCACCTTTAATTCAAAATTACTACAGGATCATTAATATTCTATTAATAAATTATTACTAATTTTTCTGTAACGAAAAAGAGCGAAATTTTACATTCTGTTAAGCGTAAAAATTGCTTGAATTTATCAAAAAGTTTTACAATGTAGCTCATCCAAAACAAAAATAATTTTAATATTTATTCTCAAAGGATTTTTATTGTATACGAGCTTCATTTTTGGGGTGAAAAGATACAATTTGTGAAAGGAACTCGATTTTACCGAAGGCCTTTAATGCTATATTTACCGCGATCTGCCACTTCGCCTGCAATTACAGACGCGTTTCTGCGTTCGAGTTTATCAGACCGAACATGCCATAAGGCTCGCTTCTAACGCTACAGATGCTGGCCGTATAAGCACTTAAGATTGCGTACAAGCAGCTGCTTTGGTCAGTCAAATTAATACACGATTTATATAACAACTAATAATTCTCGCACGCGATTGTGAACTATAATAAATACCTCATCGCAGGATGTCCGACGCCTCTCCTAGGCTTTTTCCTCTCAGGTTATCAGAGTCATCAGGTTTCGTTGATTCGCACGTTGTACTCGCGAAAATTTTCAGAGAAGAAACATTTCTTTTTCTTTTTGTTTTTTTTTAATTGCAGTTTATTAAATAATATATGGCGTAAGGGAATAAGTAGCACGCGATTTGTTATATTTTTATAATTATAAATTTTAATTATTTTTTAATATTTTTTAATATTTTTTAAATATTTTTTATTCCTATTCTCTTTCTATTTCTGTTTACAATAGTTATTGAAGATGGCCCGAAGTGGGACCAAAACGTTTAATTTTAAACTAATAAATAATACCTAAAATTATTTAGGAGTTTTTTACTCGCGCCTATATCTCGCGTTTGGCTCTTATTAGCCTTTTTATTACTCATATTAATAATTATGTAAATTCGGGATATTTTATCGAGGATGTTTTACGATTTTATCGAGTGTATATTTCGCAATCGTTGTATACCTGGAACCGGGAACTGCCGATCTTAAGATTCCTCCCGCCGCAATGACTCAGATCTCGCGATTGAGCAATAGCGGCCGCGGATTACTCACCGTAATTTTAACCTTCTCTTTGACGAAGTGACCGACATCAGCCATTCGTTCGTTCGTTCGTTCGTGTACGAGTCTAAATAGCATTTTAATATACTTGAACTAGTTGTATATGACGCGATGATCGATCACTCTCGCGTTTGTTGCACGTTGGTTCATTTCGTATAAAGGTGCATACGTGTGTTTCCAGATACATCCAGATGACGCGATGACGCTACATTGGTGGATGCACTGGTTCTGGGTTACCGCGCAATTTCTTGGTGAGTCATCGTATCAGGATTTTTTCTCGAATATCTTAACACAGTAAGCTTATTGCCAGTAATCATTTTTTATTGAGTGTCTTTCATTACCTCGTGAGATAGAAGAACTCGGGTAATGTCTTCTGCTTTAATTATATCGCTTTATGCAATCGATCGGATGATTGGCGAATATAATTTCAGTTATTAAGATTTAATTATGATTAATCGTAATACATTTTAAATAATTTTTATATAATTAAGTGTAAATGTTTTAATCGAGATATTCTTAATACATCGAAAATTAAGAGGATATATAAAAAGGTGAAGTTTAGTCGAATTTTTGAGAAAAAATTGACTTAAAAAATTTCATAGACGAAATTATAGTTCCTCAGCATCCTGTATAATTTAGAATCCCGATTCAGACTCGCAAGATTTCATAGAGAGTAACGATAATTCTTTTCTATTCGATATACGACATTTTTTTCCTTTGATGACAGTGATTCTTGGGAGTCCCTTCCCGTCTACCACGTCGGATCCCGTCAATCAGGAGCCTCAGCCATCCCCGAGAACGACGTCCCCTCGGTCGATCGGGACCGAGGATATCTATCGCTCGTCCAAGTCACCCAGGCCGAGCTTTCGCATCGCCAAGGCCATCGGTCTTTATCCCCAGACGAATACGGCCGTGGTGGGTGACAGGCAACAACCCGTCACCACCGTCGCTTCGTCACTCCTGGAATCGCGCGGGAGTAGTTCCGGTCACGAGGCCGTCGACGAGGAGTCGAGCTTCCGCGGGAATATCTCTGAGGTTTTGCCGCTCGGCGTGACTACGCAGCGCATCGTCGAGAGGATCAGGAACCCGGCCACGAAGAAGGACACCAAAATCACGTGGATCCTGACGACAAGCAAGTCGTCGGGTAGATCCAAGTACGATCAGGAGGAGAGGTACAATCAGTCGAGCGGCGCCGGCAGAAACGTCAGCTTCGACGAGGTCGAGGATCTCACCGTGTTGCCTCTCCAGGAGGAGATGACCAAGGCCGATCTGTCGCTGAACAGGACGAGGTCTTCCCTCGTAACGTCCTTATCCGCGGCCGGCGTTACCGGTAACGCCGCGATCAGGACGTTCAATCGGTCCGAGGACGAGGTCGAGATCGACGAGGAGGTGGCCCAGACGCAGCACTTTGCCACAGCGGCGTCTGTCCTCGAAGGTGAACTCTTCGGAAGAATTATATAGAGCGAGCGGCATGATGAGAGAATAATCGCGCGGGCAATTAGCAACCGTGACGTTAAAGATCGCGGGGGAGATAAAAGATTAGCGTTGTATTTTAATTCACGTTGATATTCGCGCATCCTGGCTGGCCTCCTTTCTCATACTTGCTAATTCCGCTTCACTTTTCAACATAAGCTTCATTCACCATTTTATATGTCGCACAATAGAGATGATTAGATACAAGACTGTTGCACCGTTGTAGATTTTAGTTAGCATTTGGATCGAACACGCGAAAGACTCGAGCGCTTTGAAAATCATTAATGATGGCGCCAAATAAAAAAAACAAACAAACAAACAAATGTGTGCAGTTGGCGTGAGCGAATCCACTCGTCTGAGCAGAGCGAGGAACACTTTCATCACGCAACACTTCCAGAGGGATCAAATGCAGGGAGACAATCGGTCTTCGGATTATAACGATGACGGCAACAAGGCCGAACAGCAAAGCTCGGGGACATCCGCCGCGGGTATAGCCGCTATAACCGGCAGTTGTTTAGCGACCGTGGCCCTGCTCAGTACAATGGGTAGTCTCGGATTCATTATATACAGGTAACGAAGTCTTATAATGTGCTTTTAATTACGCCCGTTAAACATCTGAGTCTCGCGTGTAATGCGTTGCTTCTGTTTTGCTCTCTTTTCAGGCGCAAGTACTTGAATCCTCCGCAAACATTGAACAGTGATAAATGCAGCAATCCCGATAGCTCCGGTTACATCGACGATTCTACCATTCGCGTTAGTATTATCATATATATATATATATATATATATATATATATATATATATATAATCATATATAGATAATTCTATCAATAAAGAGGAATCAATAATTATATTATACATGTAGATAATTCTTCTGTGCGTCTAGTGAAAATAATTTATTGAAACGCACGTGTTATACTTTAAACAAGTTTAAGGAATACATTTTTAACGTCATAAATATTATCAATTCTTTATAAAGCTTCATTTCACTAGATAAATATAATAAAATTTTCGAGTCCGCCAAAAAAGATATCTTTTTATTTTCACAGGATAACTCGGAGGAAATGTACAGTTTGGATAACGACTCGTTCCTAAATTCGCTGGAAGCGATGACAATACAGAATTACTGGACGGACAGTGTAAAGCATACGAAACTATGACAAAAAAAGATAACCCATCCCGGCAGGAGAATCGAAACGTTCAGCATTTCTGACGGTGAAGCGCACGAGCAAATCTCCCTGCTCGAGCAATAGTACTTACGCTAGTCTGTGTACAGTCGAGTATTCTGGTTATCGGGCGAGAAAAGTTTTGTCGAGTTATGCGCAGCAGCGCTCGTCCACGAGAATCGTCAATCAGTCTCAATGGGCTGCATCAGGGAGGATAAACTATCTTGAACGTTACCACGTGTGTGTACGACGTAAAGAAAAAAACGTAGATCAAAATTCGCGAGACGACGCGTATCCGCTCGCGTTTCACGCGCGAGCGTTGACTTACGTCACTTCCCCATCGTCCCTATATTTTTCTACGACGCATGCGTTTCGGCAAAGTCGCAAGCTTAAGCGGGAAGTGGGCGCAATTATTCCTCTCGAATATTTCCATTAACGATATATAGTGCAATAAATAAACAAAAATCGATGTACTTTATATTATTAAATTAATACAATAACGCTCCTCTCTCTATTCTGTCTAGAAAAGTAAGTACAAATAAGACTATATTAGTCCATAGGTAGAATTTTCGCTAAATTAAAAAGGAAAGAAATAATTTAATAAGGATATTGAAGAAAGAGTGAGAGAGAGAGAGACAGAAAGAAAAAAGAATATAATATTCTTAGGAATACAATTATATATATTATAGTACAATATACTTCCAATCCTACGAATTGGAATCTGTTTGTACAATACCAGTTGTACTTACCAATGTCTTTTTAATCTTGGATTGAATACCGATGTCTTATACAGGTTCACTTTAAAATTGCATTACGATTATGGTGATTAGCTCGGCCATATTAACGGATTGCTTATAATATTTTCGAAAATTTCGGATTTACGGAAGATCGGACCAAATCGTACGTAGATCTAGCTTTATGCCTTCACGACATATCCAGCAGGAATATTGATTCCATTGTTTTCTATTACGAATCTAGCTTATACCTATGTACATATGTATTGTTGTAACGTTTTATGTATAAATATGTGTGGCGTCTGCGTCTGATGCGAGGCGCAATTAATTTTAAGTAGCTTTAGCACATTTAGCCAGATATATTTCTATACATCCGCGAAAGGGAAGAGAAAAGACAGAGAGAATACATTGTGATAGATCGTAGCGTTTAAATAAGTGTAAAATTATCGGCTCGTTTATGGTAACGGTTGTGAATAAAACATGTTCGTATGTATTATAGATTAACTGCCGCCGTCCCATTTCTTTATCCGTAGGCTTTATTTGCAACTGTATTCGATTGTTTCAATTTGAATAATAATCGCGTCGGAATTTTTATGAGTTTCGATTTACAATCTTTTATATATATATATATATATATATATATATATTTTGCATTAATGCATGCATAATATAAGCGTATAGTTTTTATCCACAAAAAAATGTTCAAATAAAAAAAAAAGTTGTTCAGATACTACAATAAATTAAAACTATAGATTTATAACCATGAATGTTAATTCGCTCTTTGATTGTCGTTCTTCGTGACGATGATTAAAAAACTAATCGTCAATCGGATTCCAACTATGGGGATTTAAGTTTATTCGAGAAAAAGATGAGGAAAAAAACCATCGAACAACGATTTGTCATATAAACGATTTATTTCGTTAGTACGTACATTTGCGCCAGCACAAAAAAAGGATCGTATTATATAAAATGAGAATAATGCAGAGTTCCTTTTTTCGAGACTAGACACATGCAGCATGGGATTCCACTACCAGTCCGTCTTTACCCTTCCTTCGTGATCGATTTTCGTTTTCATTCTTCCGTTTCGGCTCTTGTTAACATCGACCAAACGACTCGCGTCAATGCGCTGTATCGCGAAGGCAGGATACGAATGGCATTGGAATCCTACAGTTAACGTCCTCCTGGCTATTACGGTGAATCTCTTTTTCCATCTCCGAGAAACGTCTAGTCGAATTTCTCGAGTAGCAAAATTCTGCTCGTAGTCGTAAGTAAATCACGATCGAGTCTTATTAATGGATTCTAAATATCACGAACAAAACCACTTCTTTCGTTACCGAACACATTTAGCGAAATACGTTTAGCTTCTTGATAATTGATACTAAACTAGAAGAGTATCAAATCTGTATAATAATATAGTAAAATTTGTTTTACGAATATTCCTTTAACCGTTGATCAAATATATTATTATTAGTGGAACTGTGCGATTTTTTATTAATATTGTACCGCTGCAAGAGAATTCGATTAGTGTTTCTCTTTATGTACTCGCCGCACGTCCGGAATTATCGCTTCATAATATTCACAGGGCAGTGTTAGAAGTATCAGAGTTACACTAGTACGCGTAAAAGGCAGGCACTAAGTGACTCTTCAAGCTTCGTTGCTTGTGAGTGAAGAAACTCGATACATTGTCCGTTTTCTTTCTCTAACACTTGTAGCTGAATATTTTGCGCGGTGCCGGCGGCATTCAAAGAACAAAGCAACGTAACGTTCTGGTAACTCCCTTTTCGCAAGCTCGCTTGTGCCCTAAATCGGGATAAGCCGTAAATGCAACGAGATATATTTGTAGCGTTCCAGGGGGAAAAAAAGCATACTTTTGAGAAATTATACGCGTGTATGCAACTTTTGTTTATAAAATCACATTGGAAATTTATCTTGCTATGACTGTGATCGTGATTCTATCATAGTTATCAATGTATTATATGATCTCTATTCGTTCACTCCACGAGACGAAGCAATAATGTACAATCGTTTACTCGTACTGCGTTATAGTTCAACACCTTGGAATTAAAAAAAAAAACACATTGTTTGAAGGTACTTAATTTGTACTTAAGTACATACCGAGAATAGACTATCGATAGCGCAACGCAGCTTTAACTTTACGTAAATCTTGCGCGGTTTCGCAAATTTCCCTTCACGTTTTATCGGATTCAACACTGCAATTTCCTAATTAATAACCGTCCAGACAGGACGAGGAAAACTTACGAACTGATGACACTTGTGCTGTTTTAATTTCGCGCAGAGTTAAAGAAAAAAAAAAAGTTTTTATATAAACGTATCATCTTGAGAGAAAGTACAGAGATCATTCAAAAGTCAAGATGATAATGTAAATGGATGACACTTGCGAACCAGCGAGTACACTCTATTATTCTTAAGCACGAGATTTTCCTTCCACATCTACGCACGAGTGACCCTCGCAAAAGATTCGCACGCATTCTTCGTGTGTATAGAAATGCGTGCACGACGGAAACGACAGCTGCGAGTGCGTTAAACACTTTTTTTTATAATTGCTCGGTGCTTGACAAAGAGCAACAAAACGCGCTCGTCGTGAACGAGTACTTCTTTAAAGCTAAACTGTGACCTTGATCTACAAAAATATTTCACTCTCTTCGTCATTAGCAGCGCGCCTCGTCACAGTCGTTGTTGGCATTATCTTAGGGTTTACGTGAACACGTCACATAATCCATGTGAATTATTTTTCCCTACGAATCCCTATCGTCCCCTAAGTCGAGCATTGATAAATAAGAAGATAAAGTTTCCTGAAGCTCGCGTATCGTAGCTACATCGAATTTGGCTGGAAATTGAAATATTAGCTATGTACAATCCTTTCCCATTACATTTTGTCGCCTAAAACAGACGCGAATTATATTCTACATTAAAGAAAACTTAATTAAATCGACGACCATCTACTTTATCTAAGTGTATATGTATACACTGGAAACAATTATTCTTTACATACGCCAGACTCGTTAGTAGCGGTTTAAGTTCATACGTCTAGACGATGGATGAGTTTCTTATACAGAGAAATAATTATATAATAATTATATAATAATTATATAATAATTATATATTATCTGCAATAGCGTTAGACGACTTTGCTGCGATTAAAGTGCATCGATCGCGATAATTCGTAATAATTTTTGGAAAAAATATAATCGTTTTTTGAGGAGACACTACGTGTCCTAAAAATTTCAGTCGATAGCTATTCGTCAATTCTGGGTTATTGTGTATGTCAGTTATTATTTCTGAAATATTTGCGGTATAATACAACATCGAACATCTGCAATTCTTCTAAACTGTTAGTTCACAAATACCTCCATGCAGGGGAACGTTTCCGAATCGCCGATTGTAACAGTTCTCGATTATCAGATCTACAACGTAAATAAACGCGGTCGTGAAAACCGGTGTTTCTATATCGAGCTGTATCGATGGGATCGTTACAATTCAGCAACAAACGAATCGCATCGCGAAGCAATAAGAGATCAAAAAATCCGAAGAGCTATCGGATTTCTTCAATACCCCTCAATTCACGTGTCGATCTTCTTCAGGAACGAATGGAAGATGTAGTTGAAGATGTCGACGCGAATCGATTCAGTTTGCTGTCGATGATGATCTCGTCGCCGTTTCTAATGTTGTATCGGTACAGCTGCTTGTTCGGATACAGCATTTCTTCCGGTCCGTATTGCGCCTTCATTACCTAAAACGTTGCGATTCATTCTTCGAGATTGGTATACTTGCTATTCGCAATCTTATTGTAAGTGATGGAGATAAATATGTTGTTTTTAATAATTCGCCAAATTTTACGCCGGGAAGTTGTTTCCATACCTTGTTACTAATATTTCGGGGAAATATTTTTCACAGGAAGTTACACAAATTTTAAGCGATGGTATCCAGGATAAAGGAATCATTTGAAAGGACAATACGATTTATATCGCGACTTCGGGTTTCTCAAAGGAACGATCGAGGAACCAAACGTTCTGCGAAAACAATATTAAAATTCGTTTAATAAATACAGGACGGAACGGCTCACCTGATCAACGTAGAAGAGTCTCATTCTGTTGGCAGGAATTTTCACCATACTTTCCAATTTGGTTTTTAATTCAAAAACTGTTCTATATACATCCACCGACCGTACCTAAAGAAATGAATAGATGTAAGAATGTGTGTAACTGAATACATCGTCTGATGAAAGAAATTCTTTTCATGCGTATCGCGAATAGAAATTTATACAATCTTCGCGTTTAATTGTATTAATAAATTAATTTTCAAGTCGCAAGGTTCGCTTTTTAATACGACACGCCTGTCTGAAGTGACGTATTAAATTTAAATACATGAAATTAAATACCTCGACGAGATCTCCGTAAGTGAACGTGACCTTGACCCTTTTCTCCGGTGTCAGATCCACGTTCACCAAGGGGTCCAATTTTCCGTGAATAGCCACGAGCTCGGAATATCTGAAAATTGAAGAAGGGAGTCAAGTTGGGGCGTCTCCGGCAAAAGAAGAAGCAACGGCCGTGAAACGAGAATACTCTAATAGGCTCGAGGCGAAGTTAGAACCGCAACGATTCGCGAAATTGTAACGTGTACGAGATTCATTCGAAGCGATCGCCTTGCTCACCGAGGGAGAAAGGACAATTTCTCGCGCGTCGAGAGACTCACCTTTCAGGTCGATCAGCTTCCGGCTTGTCCATGTAATAACGTATAAAAGCTCTCTCGGCGTCCTCGCGTTCCTGGGACGATATCACGCCGCCGCCGTTCAAAGTCTCGACGTTTGGCAACCGGGCTATTAGTAGCTGCCGCCTCTCGTGTTCCGTGTATTCGCGAGGGCTCTGATGTTAAACAGATACAAAGCGGTGAACAAAATTTTGCACAGATTAATTGCTATATGAATATAATGAAGAGAGATCTCTAATTGTAAGTTTTATATATATATATATATATATATATATATATATGTATATATATATATATAATTGGATTACATATTGATTGCATATTAATTATTACATATTAAAGAAATAGAAAATGAATATAATATAAAAGTTGCAGATGTAGGTTTGCATTTTGAGAAATTATACAAATATCCTAAATTTTTTGCCACCGTTATAGCTGTGCTCTAAGAATGGACGGATCTATAGTAAAAAATAATAAATTAATGATAAAAAAAGTAATAATTCAGAAATAAAAAATAAAATAAAATAATGAGAAAATATATATATATATATATACCAACTGAATCTTTGAAATAATGATTTAAATTTGGATAATGTTATCAAAAATATGAGTTGCATCAATTATAAATAATGTCAAAGAGCTATACTTTCGTAATACATCGCGACTGCAATTATAAATACCGATAACTTAAAGAATAGAAATCGCATTCCGCAATAAAACTGATTGTTCATTGAATCGAAGGTCACCGTGTTACGCACACGCGTCGTTTTAATTAGCACTTTCATATGTGTCGATCTATTTTATTTCGATTCTGACATATGTAAAATAACGCGTGTGGTTCCCTCGTTTTATAAAATACAAAGGAGCGCGTATCTTTCGCATTTTCTCTTAATTCACACAGTAGTTGAAAACGCAAGATGCGTGTTTGTTGATTCTATCGATTTCGAAAACTTGTTTTTGAAACTCATGCGTTGCATTAAGCCTACTTGAGCAGCTGCCAAGACTCAATTGCACTACGTGCGTGCGGAAAGGTCTCTTCGAGCTTACTAGGACACGCGTATTTCTCACGCATAGTTGCAAACGTCGCATTCGACGCTGTCAGAGATTAGACACGTGTCTCTAATCTGTCTATATCGTCGAGCGCGCTCGAGATTGAACATCCCGACGCACTCTCTTTGAAAGGGTGAAAATAACCCTATGCTTCAAATAATTTCCGTATCATATCATATTTCATGACGTAAATTCTCTCTGATCGTTCGTGGGATAAATTTGCTTTGCGCGTTATTTCAAAGAACATAACTCCGCCTTCTGTTCTAAGTACGTAAGTACGATTAAAAGCTTAAACTCTATCGCGTGTATCATAATTACCTTCCGTTAGAATTAATTTCTGGCTCCCCGAGAAATTTATTTTATTTTTTTTACAGATACACAACACGCGAAGATTTAGATATTTTATTTTTGAATTATATTACGTGCGATGTTCATCTTTGGAAAAGATGAAGAATGAATTGTGCATCAGAGGTGAAATCGCATCCGGTCTTTAATCGACGAGCGAAACGTGGTATCGAAGTACATCAATCGAAACGTTTCCCAAACGGCGAACGTAATTTCAGACTTTCCAATCTTTGATCGTCGGAAGAGCAAAGGAGTCGCTTACCTCGAAAAGCGGACATCCTTGAATCCTAAGCGACTTGAGCGCGGGAAACCTGGCGAGCCTCTCGACCTCGTCCCAGGTCGATAACAGGGTACCGTTCACGTTCAAGAACCTCAGCATCCTGAAGGGATCGTGGGGCGATTTGATGGTCGTTCCGTTGGACTCCGACTCCGACTCGGATCTGTCGTAATTGACCTTGCTCTCGAATATCCTATTTCCCTTCTCGTCCGTCGACGACGTGTGCTCATCTGCATCCAAGTGATTCATGTTCTCGCTGTCCTGCCCCTCTTCTTCCTTCGCTCGTCGGTCGTTCTCGGGCGGCAAATTTCGATTTTCCTCCAGAGCGAGCGATCTGATCGGACACTCGGCGAGGACAAGACTCTTCAGATTTGGAAATAGATATCTAAAAAAAAAAAAAGAAAAACACGACTATAATGTGCGATCGAACCAGGCAATTTTATTATATTTGAACATTAAGAGAGATAATATTAATTGTACTTTATATGTAGATAAAAAAATAGTTTTTATAGTGTAATTTTATTCCGTATATCACGAGTCATTTTCTCATTGTATTAGTACAGTAAAAAAAAAAAAAAAAAACCGATATCTAGAGAAGGGTAAGAAATTTACCCCAACTTGGAGATCTCGTTCCAAACCTCCACCGGATTGCCGGTGAAGTGCAACTTCTTCAGCGCCGGGTTTACATTCTCCGGCTTCTGGTAATCGAGAGCCACCGTTTTGTACTCGTTCAACGACAAATGGAGCTCCTCGAGATTCCGCAAAAGCCGCACCAGTCCCTGCACCGTCGACCAGGATACCCTGGTGCCGTTCAGCACGAGATTTCTCAGAAGATCGTAGTTACCGTGCTTGACGTCCAACACTTCCGCGAGACAGTTGAAACTGAGATTGACGAACTTGATCTTGGGCATGTGCTGCAGAATGCCGAACACCTCCGTCCACTGCGACAGCTTGTTCTGGGCCAGATCGAGCTCCTCGACGTTCTTGCACTTGCTACGTAGCTTCTCGGCGTCGTTGCCCGCCGACTCGATGTCGCAGTCCTGGAGCACCAGGAGCGCCGGCACCGTGTGCCGCGGCGACTTCTTGGGGATGAAGATGCTCACCGACAGGGCGGCCTTGGGCGAGCCGGACTCGGCTTCGTCGTCCGTCAACGAGCAGTCCGTCGTGGAGCTGCCGTACTTCAGCTCCAGCGCTTCCAGCAACGACGGCATTTTTACAGCATTCTGGGAAAATTTATTACGAAAAGAATTTTTTTTTTTTTTTTTTTTTTTTTTTTTTTAATACATATATCAATAAAGGAGAAAATGCGAAACTGAGAGTAGAGGGAGATTTTCGAGCTGTTTGAAAATAAATTCTATTCGAGTGAGAATTAAAATGCAAATAGGAGTGCGCACACTATCGTACGAATAACGCGAAGCGAAACCGCGGGAACAGAAAAGGGAGAAGGAAAAACCTTCGAGCCGGTCATCCTCGAGACACGTTAGAATCTGGTCTCACCATATCCGCTAAGGTCACGCCATTGTCTTTTTTGCGCAGCGACTGAGAACCGGTACCGGTTCTCCGGACGGTCGGCACGAAAACGATTCCTCGTGATTGCGCTCGGCTCGCCCACGCGCGGCCGACACGCGAAGAGAGAGAACGATTCTGAACCTGTTTCGTCTATCGAAGCGGAAAGACACACGCTGACTGAGATAAATCATTCCCGATAAAAAGGGGAAAAAATTAACGCACAAACATAGGGAAAAGAGAAAGAAGTATTTTAGTATTTTGAAGATAAAGTCTGTGAAAAGTAATACGTAAATTGGCTCGGTACAAGATGTTCGATCTGTCACGTTAGAAACTCAAGTTCGATAAAGTCTGTGAAAGAGAAAGAGACTGAGGAATTTCACGAGTAGAGTGTCCATTTATTTTGAGATCCCTTTAAAAGATTGGAACGGATCGGACTCGGATAAAGACTTCACAAACCTAACATAGATACTTTTAGTTGTTTTCGAGAAACTCCTGTATACATAGAATATATTTCAGAAATTATAGTTGGAAAAAATACATAATCAACATAGATAACGATAATTTTTATTCGCGAAGAAATATTTTAAATCGTAATACTATCTTAAATATTAATCGTTAATAGAGAGAAATAAAAATTAATTAAACTTTCGTTATATATTTAATCCAAGTTTGTGATAAAATGCAATATAACAGTTCATACATTTTTTTATTTAATTTTAAATATAATTCTTCTTTAATGACATTAAATTGTTGAATATTCAAGTTTCAGTTTCGATGCCATTAAATTCGATTAATATCATACTGTAGGAAAAATTCTCAACGACTTTTCATCGTATTTTAAATCATAATACTATCTTAAATATTAATTATTAATCGAGAGAAATAAAAATTAATTAAACTTTCGTTATTATATATTTAATTCAAGTTTGTGATAAAATGTAATATAAAAACAGCCGATAAATTTTTTATTTAATTTTAAAATTAATTTCTATTTTAATGATATAAAATTGTTGAATATTCAAGTTTCAGTTTCGATGCCATTAATTCGATTAATGTCATACTGTAGGAAAAATTCTCAACGACTTTTCATCGCATCGCGATTTCTAGAGCGCGACGATTCGCTAGACAACGGCAATAGTTGAAGAGCTTTTAAACCTATTATACGGCACGATTATTAATACGTAGTCGTATTACCACATCTTCAATCAGCGATAAATGTCTCTCTACGCAAACGCGCTATATACGGCGACTCGGCCATTCGACGCGTCTTCACTATGCATGACGACCGCGATTCAACCACCTTCCACGTGTCACACAACATGACTTTAATGTCCACAATTGCATTATTTATTAGACCGAAGAGAGTGACTGGTTGCGTTTGTATTCGCGAAAGTGTGTAGCATGACGAACGTAGTCCGACAAAGCTTCGGCGTAGATCGAGACATCTCGAATTGTCCTGATCTTGACAGGAGGAACGAGACACTTCCCATTACCTGATATTATATGTTGCACATCTTGCGAGATCGTAGGACCGGAAAAAAATCGGGAACTTTTAAGGATTCTCGCTCACGAAAGACGGAAGAGACTGTGTTACGTCGTTTGAACGACATGTAACATGTAAAAAAAAAAAAAAATTATTCGCCTTTGCTGGACACACGTCAAATTGCACTTGCGTTTACGTAAGAAGGCCATTACGATTACATCGCGTCGCACATTTCTACTAATTCATAGTCGTTTTACGCCCGTGCGTTATGGAAAATACATGAAATGAAGAACGATTCTCGCATAATCGCGATGCAAATTTTGCGCTCTATAAATATTCATTGCAATAGATAAATAATTATATGTGTGATGAGAGAGAGAGAGAGAGGAAGAAGAATAAATTATTTTTCTCAGCTATTTTTTTTTCAACTCTCGCAATTTTTCTAAAAGATTCTATCCGCGTTCGAGCTCGCGCAATTAAATTTTATTATTTAAGAAAGTGCAAACACGAAATCGCATACATTAAACAAGAAGAAGAAAAGAAGAACTGAAACAAGAACGAGGACATCCTCCGGAGAAAAATAAGTATCGTTTTATCGCGTTGTTGGAAGTGAAACGGAAATTATAGGAAAAAAAAAAAAAAACTGATGCGAAAACTCGTGCACCGGAAATTCGAAACGAGCTTTGTTCGCGCGCGGCCTAAACGAGTAACGTCTCTCAGCGAGAGATGCGCATCGAGCGCTCGTACGTCAGATCCCGGAGAGTTAATTCGGGATGCTGTGGTCGCGGGATCACACAGGCGACTCCAGATCGACGCGCGATCGAGAGCAGAGGACCGGCCTGACCGAAGCAAGTGTTATAAATCGCGATCTCTAAGAGCGTCCGCGAGCTCGACTCTCCTACGTAATAACGGCGATATCGGTTCAACGGCCATGCGAAATTAACTTTCTCCGCTCTACGAGCGAGCGAGCTAGCGAGCGAGGCCTAGAGCTACAAAACCGTGCGCTGCAACGCGTCACGTTCGAAGTCAGGGAGTTGCCCCATCTCGGCGCGATAGTCCGGGAAAGTCCTGGCACGGTCAGTGGACGCGTTTCTGCATCTGGGAATTGTGCTCTAGATTTTTCGTCTTCTCTTTCGCGAGACGAAAATCCAGAATTATTTCATTATTTTTTCTGCGTTCCGTTATTTCTGCGAGAAATGCGAATAACATCGATCTCTCGTTATATGCGCGGATAATTTTATACAAATGATAGAACGTCTTTCACGCGATAGAAAAATGCAAAAAATAATAACATCTTTCTTTTATGAATTAATGAATTTTGCAACTACTTTAGTTGAACGAAAGGAAGGGAGTTTTTTGGATGGAAAAATATCGCGTATATATTATTATTTCCACATATATGAATTTACATGATAATAATTATGGTGTCTCTTAAGCGGAACGCAATTTCGGTTTCAAACTCGCTTGCGAAAGCACACCCGTTTAGAAATTAGACATACAATACGTCCGCGATACTGGGCAATAAAATAGAGAAAAGCAAGAGTGAGAAATTGCCGTGAGGATTCAGACGTAGCTTTTTACGAATTACGGAAACCGTAACTGGAATACAATTGTAAAGAGCCAAGATTCACTCTCTACGTAATTTCATGCTCGTTGAAGATGTGTTTCGATTTATATGATAGGAGAATATTTGTATTTCATATTACAATCGCTGAGAGAGAAAACGGAGTCCAAGCATCCAAGTTCGAAGCGGAATTTGCCGCTTCGAGTGAGATGAAAGATCCTAAGATATATACATTGTCATTAATATTAATTAAATAATCAAATATCACATCACGTATACAATCCCTTGTCTATTTATTATGGCCACCTTTTTATTTTCTCATTTTCATAAATCATGTTCATATTATGGCATGTTAATGTAATTAAAAGTATATTTTTGGATTATACGTAATAGCAAACTTTTATTGGCAACACTTAATGTGAATTTATTTCTGAAAAGTGGCAATAGTGACATATTATATACAGCCCTGTAGTTGATGCTAGTATTTATAAAGACATGTAAATATTATAAATGTGTAATTTAATATACTTTTCTAGAAAAATCGTCGATGGTATTAATGTTACGTGATTAATTGTTTGTGTATCAATTTTTTTACTACTATTTTAAATATTAAAAATTAAAATTAACGATATTCTTGCTGATATTTCTTAGAATTTTAAAAAAATTATCAAATAAAAAAAATAATTATTTTGTGAAATGGGAAAGAGAAAAGACCTTCCATCCGAAGCAATTGCAAAAGTGGAGAACTTAATTAATTCAACATTTAATAAATGTACACAAAAAATCATAATTGAAGTAGAAGGCTCTGATGTTGAATATCACAAGTAAAGGGTAGCAGGCTAATTAAGAGCCTAGCGCGGGGTAAGTAGTACGCAAATTATTTTTTTCTTGTTAAAATATTGTTTATTTCGTACGTTTCGGTCCTAATTTAGGACCATCTTCAGCAAATAGTAATTGATTAGATCATCACGGAAAGACGCACGCACGATCAAATCAATTATTATTTGCTGAAGATTCGGTCCGAAATTAGGACCGAAACGTACGAAATGAACAATATTTTAACAAGAAAAAAATAATTTGCACACCGCGCATAATTAGCCCGCTACCCTTTATTTGTGACAAAAAAATCATTCATTCTGATGTTACTAATTTATTATAATAAATTGACGAGAGACTGTGTAAGTGGCAATAGAATATATAAATACAAAATAAGTATATTTTGCGCATAATAAAAATTGTTTATTTTATATTACGTAGAGAAAGGAAACAACTCCAAGTTAATGCAGCCTACAAGGCCAAGTTAATTGTCAACGGAGTCAGTGATTTATTGCTATTGTTGCTCACGCGAAAGGGAAAAAAAAAACGTGAGGAGAGACATCGGCGCACGGATCGCAGCTGGCAATCAGCTGAGCCGCAAGGCTTGAACGGCAGTTAAAGTGAGCTCTGTGCGTCCTGTTCTCCCGCGCGGCCGACTACGCGTAACGTAACGCTAAATATACGACAGTGTGATGACTATTACGAAATGCCAGATAGAATTGGTGGCGCGCAGTGGGTCAGTCGCGTTACCGTTTATACGGTGTGCGAAAAAAGTGTCGAAAAGGACGCGGCCGATTTCTTCTCATTTCTCGTAAAATAAAAAAAAAAAAAAATTCAGCCTTATGGTCCTCAAAGATCTGACTTGCTATTCAGCGATTCGAAGAAAATTCTATTCTCGAATGATCACTTCACAATTGCCGTTAAAATTGTAAGAAAATGAATAAGCACTATTTTTTTCTTTTATTCTATATTTATCTATATTTTCTACATAGATAACGTATATGAATTTCAATTGCGATATACGACGCATTTTATTATTATTTTTTTTTTTTCGTTATGATATTTGCAGCATTTTTAATTTACATATTTTACGAAAGTTTTTTAGCTTCGTCATATGTTTCCGTTAATTAAATTGTCAGTAAAATTGTCCGGCAAGATTTATCCTTCAATCTCTCTCGCGCTTCTACGGACCAGAAGTTTCAAGGTCCGGATACAAGCGCCAACAAAACACGATAAATTCAAGTGCGTATTAAACCGTCCCAAGTCCCGGCGATAAGTCTGCGAAATTTAAAAACGGAACCGAGGTTAAACCGCGAGAGAGAGAGAGAGAGAGAGAGAGAGAGAGAGAGAGAGAGAGAGATCTTCGGCGAATGCGTATTCTTCGTGCGTTTAGATTTTACTTCGATCCACTGCGCAGAAAATTCTAAGAGCCTCGCTGTTTTGCTCAAATCATGTTATAACGAACAAAGCGCCATTGTGTGCAAAACTGCAAACGTCGCGGTAAAATAAATCGGCAATCTGCGAGACATTCGCGTTCGGCAAAAAAGGATCTGCTTGAGAAACAAAAGAGAGAGAGAAAGATGACGTCGATATTTATCATTCTCAGAGCTTCGGCACGTGACAAACGTCGTCGCCTTCTCTCTCCTCTTCCTTTGTCTCCCAGCGTCGCGGAAATGAAGTAGGAAACGACGGATTAAACAAGATCGGAGCTTTCCTTACGTGGCGCACAATGCCTTTCACCGACTGCAAAAAAAAAGAAAAAAAAAAGCGAGGGAGAAACTAAAAGCGCCGAACGGAGCATCGAAGCGAGACGCCTCGTTTTTCCATCTCACGTGCAAAATCCGATGAAGTAACATTGACGAAAGTTCGCGCGCTGTGCTCCTCCGCTGCGCAAATGCAGCTTGTGTCGACGCGAATATTACTCACTTTACTCAAGGTTGCTCGCGAGGGAAGCATTGTGTGTGGCGACGACACTTATATATCTATATATATATATGTATTTCTCCCGCCGCCTCGCGCCCGCATCTTTGTTACATTAGATTCGCTATCGCTCGCTGCTGTTCTTCGATCGGCGTGACACCTTTCGCGAGATTTGTGTGTGTAATTGTGATTCGCGTGAAAACCATATTAAAAACGCGCGCCCAGTTCAATAGAAGCGATTTAAAACTAGCGAAACGGAATTATAATATTTATTACAGAATTTTGAATAAAGCTATAAATGATACAAATGACGCAGAAGATAACGGAAGCTAAAAATTAATACTCGAAGCTAAAAATTAATTTTTGAGTATAAAAAAATTTCTCGGATAAAAAATAATGAGAGCTTCGAAAATTTATTAGAATAATCGATTATCGTCAGAAAAATTTCTTTATAAGAGAGATTTATAGGCGGATTAAAATACTGATTTTCTCGCACAGTTTTACAAGCACAACGGATGCGATTGTTAACAATACACCGAGACGATAACCGATAAGCAACGTCCCCGATTTCGCTAATCTCATATAGACGCACTACTGGAAATATCCTATAATCAGATAATATACTCTCTCCCTCTCTCTCTCTCTCTTTCTCTCTCTCTCTCTCTCTCTCTCTCTCTCTCTCTCTCTCTCTCTCTCTATTTATCTCTCTCTTCTTCTCTTTGTCCGTAGCTCGACTCCGAAAAAAACGCGTCTCGCATCGGCGCATGGCAATTAAATTGATGTGTGTGAGAAAGCGGTACCGACGAGAGAGGAGAAACATACAGACATGTGTCATAGAGCCACTGCGCAATTTTTCATAGTCAGATCTCTCGATAAGTTTAAAATTCCGTTTCTTTTTAGGGAAGATTTGATCGTGATTCGATGTAATTAGCGTGACTTTAAAATTTTCAACATTAAATACTTTCGCTTAAATTAAAACTGAGATTAAGTTAAAATACGGAATTGACTTTAATTGAAAAACGAGATCTTTTCGTCTGTTTTTGTTTATAAATCCTGTAAGTTTAATATAATATTCATCTGTAACTGAAACGCTGCGCAGTAATTTTGAAACACTTGATGTGTACTAGATGAATCATTCACTAGAATACTATATATACTGCGGAGAATCTCTCCCTTTTGAGCACAATTAACCGCGCGTTTTAGCAGCGGTTTATTACTACGTTGCAAGAGTTACTCAGAGAGTAGTTTCACGAGTAAATCGTTAGGAACTGTCCAAAATCTTCGAGAGCTAGCCAAACTTTCACAACTTTTAATCATACAACTTTTAATTATACAACTTTAATTATACAAAATTAGATAATTTTTGATAATTTTGAAAGATTTCGAAATAATTTTTGACAATTTTTCAAGATTTTCAAGATAATTTTAATAAGATCAGACATTGTCTTTGCTTCGTCAAAATGACGAAATATTCTCAAGCAATAGCCCAGAATATAAGAAAAATATAAGAAAATAATAAAAATGCAAATAATTGCGTCTTATCGCGATATCAAAGAATATTTAGCATTTAATTTTTAACACAACGCACTAGATTTCTGCGAATAATTCTCTGATATTCCGATCCGATGACAGTTTGTCAATTAATTTTATTTATCATCTACCTTCATTTTTCTACCGGATTTTAGTTTCCTTACGTTCGCACAATATGTTGCGATGTTGTAAACAAACGCTTTCCGTAAGAATGCCCAAGTAGTCGGAATAAAATTGCGCGGAATCCACTTTCTTTATCTCGCGAGCAGCAACGGGGAAGTTTCGCGAAAATATTCATCCGGTGGAAAATCTCGCAAAGTCACGCCACCGTAATCGTATCAGTGCGTAAGATTTCTTTAACGCGCTCGCGCTAATTAGATTGATTGCTTTGATTACGCTTAATCAGCAATTTATTCAGATCGGACTTGTTTGCGGATAAAACAGATTGGATATAATGCATCCCGGATACACATCATTTAGGCATTATATTTACCAAAAGATTCTCAAAACATTATACAGGCAATCGTATTATTATTGTCTTGTATGAGATGCTACGAGATTTATCTCATGCATAGATACAGAATCCGCTTACAAACTTTGCGATCTCGAGGAGAGGATAATTCTTGCAATTTTTATATTTTCTTTTTACACGTGTGCGAAATCGGGAAAAGAGAGATGGCAGAATCACATGTTTAGAGAAATATATCTCGACTGACACAACGCGAGGATTTTACAGACTCACGTGTGAGTGTGCATCACGTGTTTGATAACGCGATATAGCGATGCAACTGCGACGTATTTTTAGCGATCGAATGCACGGAGGATTCCACGTAAACTTTCTGGCATCCAAACGTGCCTCTCGCACATATAATACTTCTCTCGTTTACATAATATCTCGAAATAATCGATTGAAATTACGTGCGAAAAGTTGTTCAATCGCGCCGCGAGGATAGACTTCGTTGCACAAAGGCGTTAAATCATCGCAAATGAAAGGACTGCTGTCAATGGGACGTGAAACTGATTAGATCGCAAACCGACTACGCTATTTCGAAACGATGCGCCATCGTGATTGCGTCGTAAATGTCAAAATAATTTGCATTTTATCGCACTTTAGCGAGTTCTGTGGCGTCTTTAAAAAGAAAGACAATTTTTTTCAGAAGATCCTAGATTACAGTACAGCTTTCACTTTTTTTGAGATAAAATTTCACCAGACAAATAATAAATAAATAATGCATTTTTTAAATTACAGAGAAGAGAATAAATTCTTCCTTTCTTTTTTTCCTTCGATTTCTTCATTCATTTCGCGCGATATTTCTGACATCGTATACTTTTGTAATATTTTATATAAATGTAATGCCGTTTATTTCTTTCTCCCAATTAAAATGTTTATGGCGCTTCGTGAGTCGAGTTGTGCGAAATCCGTGATTGTGTGATGAGCCTTCATCAAACCTACTCTCGACCTTGTGATCTTATCAAGGTTATTACGGAGGGACAATACATGCTCATTGTGTGAAAGTGTAATTGTAAAATTCGCTAGACAATGAAACGCCCGCGGGGGAGCACCAGCTGACACGTTGGAATCCGATTGCGTAATCGACGATCGGGCACGTTTAAGAGAAGCTTTTACGTCAGTAGGCGCGTTCGCTTAAAGTTGCGTAAGTCGCGCTAAAGTGCAATAAGGCGCGAGTAAAGACCGACAATGAGCTCCGAGTTATCTATGGAACACATTTCTCCGTGTTATGAACTATTAAAACGTCGCGATGTTTTTCTAGCGATCGTAGGCGTCCATTTTCTATCTCGCTTGAACGTTACGCAATATATTTCGCCAAGTTTTATCTCCCCGTTATCGATAAAATGTCGATTTACATCGACGTTGAATGATTCAACGAATGTCACGATTGCCCGGAAATCTCACGCGACGAACAAAAGGGAGTCCTAGCTCTGGTAAAAAAAAATGCTCGATTTAATGAAGAAAAGCAATAGAAAACTGGTTTCTACGTTGCACCGGAAACAGCGCAATCGATTTGCAGTCCAGCGATTGGTAGCCAAGCCCATTATGTAAAACAGGATGATTATTCTAACATAGAAAAACATAGAAATAAAAGAAAGACAGGGAAATCACAACCGATGTGTGCACGTTAATAAATATTAGACAAAAACTAACATTTGCATTTCGTAATGAGAAAGATTTTATGTCACGCTTCATATATTATTATTACGAATTAAAATTCAAAAGTAAATGAAAAATATGCATTCGTTTATTATTTTTTTTTTTTTCGCAAAAATGATTTGATCGTGTTCTTAATATGCGAAAAGATAATTTATACAAATTTTGCGCGGAAAAAAAATAATTGGGCTTTACTTGTAGCTCTCATTTTGACATTTCAAAATATTTACATCCCTTTCCTACATATGAGACGATAATTATATAACTGATATAGATTTCGCACAACTCTCTCACCGTTCCATTGTTACCACTCCGCTGAAAGAAAAAAAAAAAAATACATGAGAGTTGCCAGCGTTAACTGAATCGCCCTGTAGCGCAAGGTGAACTCCGCATCGCTTCCGGACGGCATCTTACAATTAGATCTAATTGTTGATACCGCTCGACGGATGTGTAATTAGCTAAACCCGATAGTTCCTATTAAAGCACGGTTATAATATTATATCCAAGAGGACGCGCGAGCGAGAGAGAAACAAGCTTTATACGTCGAGTGATATCGACAATCAGATCCATATTCGAATCCAGCAATCCTTTTCGGCGAGGCTTTCTCTCTCTCTCTTTCTCTCTCTCTCGCTCGCTCGCGCGCGCGCGCGCGAGAGAGAGAGAGAGAGAGAGAGAGAGAGATCCCTACTGTGTCTAAACTAAACGCGTAGTAACGTAATCACGATAGTTGCGTGCGTGCGTGTCACACGAGCGTGACCGTCGCGGCACGACTTCCGCGATTGGCGTAGAGCGCGCGAGTTCCCGTTTTTTCGCGCGAGAAATATCGTCCGTCAAAATCATCTCGGGAGGGGGTCAAATCGGGTCAAGGATCAGGCGGACTCTGTCAGCTGGACGACCGCCGCGTCGTCCTTTTATATTCTCTACTTACTGCTTGTCCGCAGGTCGCCCTCGATGATCAGAACGTCGTTGCACACATCCGTCGTGGATACATACACGCACACACATGCACGCGCTCGCGCGCGCGCGCACGCACCACACACACACACTCACGCGCGCGCGACAGTTATCTCCTACGCATTCGACTTCGCGAGCGAGATACTCTTCCGGTTCGCGTCAGCAACTTCACGGCGTCGCGCGGATTCGAATCGTCGTCGATTCCTCGAGCGGAGGACGAGTGACGTCGCGCGCGAACGCACCGTTCGCCATCCAGCGTTGGACTGGCTCTCCTTTGTTTAGTAAACAGAAACAGCTGAGCGCCCGCCGAGCGGTGGTGGAAGTGGCGGCGGCGGCGGTCGCGTCCGTGCAATAATATCGACCGTATCGCGCATGCGCGATGCCCGCTGTCACGGTCACGTGGTCCGCCGCTGCTTGAGAACGGCGACGATGACGCGCACACGTGCAAACAGTCGCCTTTAAATTCGCGAACGCGGAATATAATGTTTTTTTTTTTTTTTTTTTCTAACGAGCTTCGAATTTGGAGTTGTAGCTCGAAGTAAGAGATACATGGAACGTGAAACTCTATCTGGATGTCCTTCCACGGCGAATGCGGAAATTGAATGCAGAGAGGCTCTCGCAGCTTGAAGTACTCAATTGTGATAAGAGGTATAGGAATAATTTTTTTTAGAAATATTTGTTACCATTTTTTTATGATCTGAGAATCTTTGAAAAACTTGCGTTTCCAATTTTTTATATTCGAAGTCTTGAATACGTCGTCTTACGTCAAGAATAAATCTATTAATTAGCAATTTGTTAAATGCGCGCGATAAAAAGATACATGTGGCTTCAGGGTTATCACATGTAATCCAGTAATCTCTCAATTTTGTCAAAGTAGAATATATACGATGCATATATATTTTACTTTGAATCAGTTAAGTATATACGATGCGTACGCGTACACACACATCAGATATATATACATATATATAGTATAGTATAGTCATCTACATTTTTTTAGAAATGTAAAAAGTATATCGTTAAATTCAAAACATCCACTGTATCCGCGCAAAGATACGGATGTATTAAATTATGGGAAAAACAGCTAGTGCAGAAACAAATTACATAAAAAATTATATCGGAAATATGTCTATGTATTTAACGTAATTGCATCGTCTTATCTTGTACTTACGGAAGTATGAAGATTAGAAGAGCGTTTCGAAACGATTGCATAGTCGAACACGTAGGGGGGACTGCTTGATTGGATTATATAATTTAAATGTAGAAAAAGGACCGAGAGAGAGAGAGAATGAAAAAAAAGTTATACTGTATACAAAAAATTTAGATGGCATTTCTCCGAAGCAATGTGAATGCGATTACTATCGAAAGGAAAGCGGACAATCAGCGTTGGCATGGAGATTTTTTTATCACTTTTTATTCTGTGCATTTTTTAGGTATTTTTTTTTTTATTCCTAGCTTCTATCATACGAGAATTATCAGAGTGACGACACGTATCGAGTCGGCGTGTCAGAATTGCCGCGTAATATTTTATTACATTTTTATTATAATTTTCATAACACTATATATCTTGTCCCCTAACGCACACACTTATCAATTATGTTATTAAGTATCAGTTTAACAATTAAGGACGATTAACACTTTCAAAATTTCTTGCTTCAATTTTCTGAATATGTGAGAAAACTGATAGATATGAACATAAACAGAGATGCAACACGATTGTAAAATTACTGTTGCTGGGAAAATACACAACTTTATACGTCGTTAATATTTTTGTCCCTTAAATAGTATTATATTATTTGTCGATACATATAATTTTTTTTTATCACTGATACCATCAGCTAACAATGTGTTACACTTACTTCGTTCTTTGCTTTCAAAAATGTCTATCACACGCTCTCTTTCTCTTTTTCTCTCTCTTTCTCACATTTATAAATTATTATACACGCCGAAGAGAATCCACCTTGAAATGTCTCGGCTGTTCATCTTGGTACTCACGTGTAATCATTAGTATTAATTAGGTTATACAATTAAAGTAATAAGGTACACCTATATAAAGTACATTAGGCACATTATGTTACACACACATACATATACATATATTTATGAATTAATAGAAGTCAGAGGTACTCCAGGCGTTCGGTATTTTTCCGTTTGCTTGCAGGGGGGATTATTACTATATATATATGCGCCATATATTATTTCGATTATCACAAAGGAACAGATTGAGAGAAATCGGAACGAAAAGTCTACGTCTACACTCTCTACGTTATACAATTCACTTCGTCGTTAATTTACGTGAATTCGCGGACTCACGCGAGCGGGAAACTTACATGCGCAACAGTTACACGAATTATCGGCACCATATTTTAAATATTATGCGGCCGCGTTACGAAACTAATTAGCTCCTCGAGCTCATCAAAAATTATAGCACGCTCGCAATTCAAAACGCGAGATCTGTACGAGCTATAACGAGCGTGTTATTCTATTGATTGAAAGTTCTCCAAAAAAAAAAAAAAAAAAATGTTTAATTCAAGTTCCATTTTCTGACGTTCTATTTTCTGTACACTTCCTTCAAGTATCATATTAATACCAAAAAGTCTCTTAAATCATATTTAATGTTGTTCGTTCGATTTTCGTAAATTCTTCGAGGTTTGTCGATCGTTTAACTTATTTTTTATCAGATCTTTTGTCCAGATCTCTTTTCCGATAGAATGTATCGTATTTGTTTAAAAAGATAACTCTCATAATTTTGAAATTTCTATTCTAGAAAAATAGAGATCTGAATCATTAAGTACTTTAAGATATTCTCCTGAGTGTTTTTGTCTTACATGAAGAATATATATTGCGCAATTTTTTCAATTCAATCAAAATTCCTGTAAAAAGACTACGGTGATAATGATTTGCATAACACTCTCATTTTTCTCTCGTTACATCATCGTTGTAGCGATCGCCGCAGTAAATCCATTTCCGAATTACATTTTTGCGGAAATGTTAGAAGCTAGCGTTTTATATTATCAACACTAAATATATATCGCGCTTGTATTATTACGCCATGAATCTTACACAGGAAGAGAATTGCTGGCCACCAATCGAGTGCTGGTCAAATTCTTATATACATTATTATGTTGAAGTTTTCACGCTTCCGGTAACTAACGGTAAGGAAATTTGCAACAAGTGAACGAATCGATTTGATTTCGTGTAACAGTATTATTCATTTTTTTATTATTATATTGTACTTGTATAGTATATTTCGATGTTTTCCAGAAAACTCGTTTTTTGCACTAAAAAGTGGTAATGCTATTTCTTGAATTTTTTTACCAAAACAATCGTGACTTTTTAAATTATGTGCACGTTTCTTGAACCGTTAATTTTACAATCGCATTGCTTATTATTTGTGCTACCTCTCTCCGATCTATCTTTTTTTTTAATCCCATATAAAAGCGGAAAATGTGGGAAATTTTTAATGTAACAAGTTCTGCACTTAATTAAAAATTGGGAAAATACTGATTAATACTTTCATATTACGACAACTTATACGTATATGCATATATATGTCTTGTACGCAGTATATGTTCTCTAATTGTTTGAGAGAATATTCGCGAGAGAAAGGGACACTTTTTGCCACCACGTTTTTTATGCACAAATCTAAAAGTATATCATATTAGATTGGTCGAAATTTGCGTGCACGATGCGCGAATCGATGAGTGCAGATCTTGCATATTTACTCGCGCAGCTTAGAAGGAACGCGTGCTGTGTTCTATAAAAAGCTCTAGTTTACGATATGTAACGTAAGTTATTTATTCGATCCATGTCTGTATACATTACTGCTTGCCACGATGGAACAAAGTGGTACACATACGTTTCTCAGTTTTTCGTTTGCGTTGATATCGATATCGATTAACCCTTAAATGTTATCATCCGCCGATTTAACGTGCATTGTCATAAGTAACGCGCACTGTCATAATTACAACATCAATATTGAATTAATAACACGTGCATATATATATATTTTTTTTATTTTAATATTTTTCGGTCCTATACTGAATCTTAATAATCTAAGAACCTATCAGCTCTGAACACATTTCGAAATTTACATAGAATTCAATATCTTTGGCAGAATCCTTGCGACAACGCGTTTCACGATCGAGAAAACAAATCTTTGAAAACAATTCAGGAAAACTCGATACATCGCTATCGATATATAATCGCGCTTAACATTTTAAATATATAAAGATGAGAGAAGAATGTACATAAATTTTTTTTAGCAACATTAACTCCTTCCTCATTCCACTCTCGCGGCGAATATGTTCGCATTGTGTAAAAAAGACTGCAATGAAGCTGCTTTCGATGATCTCATTTAAGGGCGATCGAGAAGAAGCAGTGTTCTCCAAAGAAAACACATGTTACTCTCCTCAACTACGTACACACATCTGCCATCTGTCACGAGAGAAATTCCACTTTTTATATTTTCTATTCTTAAATCTTACATATCGTTCTCACAAAAAAGCGCGACTAAATTTTATCTTTACAGACTTTTTTTACCTGTACAGAACATTTTCTTTTTTTTTTCTTTTAATACGATAGGGACAACGGTTATATAATATAAATATATGTGTGTATATATATATATATATATATATATAT
The DNA here is from genome assembly GCA_949152495.1 of Lasius fuliginosus. Taxonomy (NCBI): domain Eukaryota; kingdom Metazoa; phylum Arthropoda; class Insecta; order Hymenoptera; family Formicidae; genus Lasius; species Lasius fuliginosus. Next base: position 2,634,789 of record OX424451.1, read on the forward strand.
ATATATATATTCTACGGCTTGTTCCTTTACAATATTTATTTCTTATGTCAAATCATCATATCAACAGAGTTTAGATCTATTATCCACTCTACTTGATTTCTACTTGATTTATTATACGGAGATAAATAATGCTTTTCTTCTCGAGTGTGGTCGATCAATATTCGCACATGACACATTTATATATTATCGCAATGGGGGTTGTGATGCTAAATTTGCGCGTTTACTTCCAATTATTCCGCTGCATACACGCTAACATCAAAAAGCTATGCTTTGTTTTTTTGTTTTTTTTTTTTTACAGAAGTATAGAGATATATCATCACATATTTTCGCGAAACTATAACTCTCGATTTATATATCATACTGTTATCGATGAGCTCTCGCGTGATTGTATTAAAATACCATTGTAAATGAAATCTCAACAGATTGCATTATATAATGTGTCGTTTATAAAGTGTGTAATACTTTAGAGAGACGATTCATATAACATTTCCATAACTTTACGCGTTTCTGCCCTTCTCTCTCACGCGTTTATCTTCTTTCTCTTTGGAATAGAAAAACTATTAGAGAGACAAAAACGTAGGCAGAATCATACAACAAACACGTGGCAAGTATCAACCTGCTTTCGTTAAATGTTTAAAATTCGATTGACATCGCGTACACGATTTCCTCGCTTCTCTCTCTCTCTCTCTCTCTCTCTCTCTCTCTCTCTCTCTCTCTCTCTCTCTCTCTCTCTCTCTCTTTCTTTCTCTCCGTCAGTCATTCTTTCCCAGAATCATTGTAAACACGTTGGAACCGCGCTTTTATTCTCTAACTCTACTCTTATCCTTTCCTAAAATCTATACATGCAATGTTTAACTGTATTTTATGTTTTTTTTTTTTTTTTGCTTAGATACACGAACGCCGTTTCTGAATCGCACGACGGTACGATTACGCGTATTTTGAGATCACGAGCTGGAAACGTCACGTGCGGGCTCCCGCGAAGGGAAAGCCTGCCCAATAATCCGTTTAAGACACCAAACTCAAATAAACCTTGACACTGTAGCTCTGAAAAGCTTTGCGTTGTTTCAAAGAGCGAGAGGAGCATCAGTCGGATCCGAGAGAGATTTAGGTAGAATTTCTCGCGCGTACTCTCTTAAAACTTTCGGCACACCGTGATAAGTTATTATACACATAAGCATTTCTATATTTCATTTTATATTACATTTGTTATACTTCAACGAAGAGAGAGCAGTCTCTTTGTTATACAAGAAAGATGTAATTTTCGAATGTCGAAATTATACGACTTGTCAGAAATCGCGCGAACACAGTTAATGATATCTGATTTGATAAAAAGTTGCAGCACCAAGTAAAATAACATTTTGTAATATACCCTTTGTCGTTTTTAACGGATTTATGTATCTTTTGTTACATAAAAAAATTGTTTCTTTTATTTCTGTTAAAAATAATGATTTTTTATTTATATTTCGCGATATTTTGACGAGACATTTATGAACAAGTATCAGAAATTTATACGTCGCCGAGGATCAGAGCAGCAATCAACAACTAACAGGCGCGATTAATTAATACTACGACTTGGCCGTCCATATATATATATATATATATATATATATATATATATATATATATATATTGATACTCGCGGCGGAAGTTACGCTTATAATCTAGAGCCTTAATCTAGAATCTTATTAAACTAACGTACGATCGACGGTATGTTCCGTCCGTGTCGTACGGTTCTCTTAATAGCTAGGGACTAGAATCAACTCTTCTGACCTTTCTTGCAGGTTGAGAACGTGTTAACGAAAAATTCAAAACATAACTGAAACTTACGTCTCTAATCACTTCAATACATATATCTTAATGTCTATATTAAGCGACGAGAATATTTTATCTTATGAATAATTAACGGAGATCTCTCTCTCTCTCTTTCTCTCTCTCTCTCTCTCTCTCTCTCTCTCTTTCTCTCTCTCTTTCTCTCTCTCTATATATATATGTACTCTCGCTTGAAATCTCGCGTATAATTATGCCACTAATAAATCTTAATCCTAATATTTGGTGATGCTGCTTTTCTGCCACAAGTCGGTACTTATGTTGCGTACCGACCGGAAAAAAGACGAAAATAAAACGATAACGGAAACGGAAACTTACACACTTCTAAAGATTGTACTGTAACTAACGCTATATCGCGCTACAAGCGCTTAGAGATTATTAACGCTTATCGTTAAATAACGAATATCATTAAAGACTAGACGTATTCTCGCAGTCTTACGAATTTATCGCGTTCTCATTGAGCTAGTATTACGCACGCACGATGGACATTTCAGCGTTGTAGAATTGTCGATATACATCATATATATTATTGTTGCCCGCACGCTATATATATCCTACAGAATATCCTATATAACGCACACGAGTAAATTGATTTATCTACTTAATGTCTACTAGCGAGACTAGATAACGGTACGCGTAGATCCTCTATAAGCTCAAAAAACAATGGGATATGCTTGCGTCTATAAAACCATAACGGCATCTAACAGATCATTGCTCTCTGATCGACGACGTAATTTAAATGCAATGTACATAATATATGTATGTGTATGTGTGTCCGTGTGTATCTTTCTCTTCGCCGCGGATAATATTTTCTTTGAGTAATTTGTGGAGAAATTCGATAACGTTATCTTTTTAAATTTACTGATGTTGAAGTAATATATATATATATATATATAATTGTAGCTTTTAAAATATGAATTTTTAATCTACGATAATTCGCGGAGATTTGTCATTCTCGTATAATAGATGAGAAGATTCAAACGCGCTAGAGGTCTAAATAATTTTGATGCAAATTTTTTTTGGACGGAAAATAACGTGTAATATTTACGATCCGACCGTTTAAAGAAGCGCGACTGTTCTCATAATTTCTGATAATTTTGAATTTTCCTGGCCACGATCGTCTTGCGAGAGTGTCGATAATTAGCCTTTGAAACGTCATCATGAACGCATGTCATGAACACAAAGCTTTTCACCGCGAGTGTTATACGACTTAACAAGCTACGACGGAACGAAAATGCGGTATTGTCCTTCCATTTTTCACAAATTATCTTCTCTTTTTACTTTACTTCTCATTATAATCACTAATAATTATTCGCGCGCGAATACGGACGAAATGTATCGGGAATCGCCTCTGCTTGCGAGATTATTTTTCAACAAACGACGATTGCGGACCGAATCGTGATGAAAGCATCGTCCAGTCCTAAGAAAACCGAGTAGATTTTTTGAAAATTTCCGAAAATCGAGAACAATCTGGTTTTTCTTTTTTTTATTTTTCGGGAAGAAATCTCGGACGATTTATTCTCGCGATCTATGACTCTGATTGTAACAGCTTCAAGATAATTAGTGAGTTTTTACGCGCCACACTTTTGAAGATGCTTCCTGATAAATCGACTATGATCTCAGGTCTCTGCTCTGACCTGGTTCCATTTTATTCGTTCATAATTTCGAACGTTAACTTAACAGCGCAAAGTATCACGCTCTCGCACACACGTGCAGAACGAGATTATCCGCAATTTGCCGGCGATTTACAAAACATTCCCGCGTTCGCACGCACACATCTTCTCTCTGTATACAGATTAATACATGATACGGTATTTATGTTCACGTCTTATAAACGACTAGACTCAGCCATATGTGTGACTCTGCACCGATCTCGACTTACGTAACGCGTTCTCTTTAGTTCTCTCTTCTCCCTCCCTCTCCCTCTTCTCTCTTTCTCTCTCTCTCTCTCTCGTCTCGGTATGTACTAATTATTACAACACGGACGTTCAATCCAGCGACCGGAGATTATCCGCATTACTCCGAGGAGTCGGAATCGGACTCTGCCGCCGCGTCTGTCACCTCGCTGATAACTTCCGGCGTGCTTTCCGGGATCTTCTTCGCGATCGTCGCCGTAACATAAGCACCCGGCCCTTCGCCCTGCGTATGCTCGATCCCCACCCTAAGCAACGTTTAATAATACGGCATTATCCGGAAGTTTGAGATCAGCGATAAAAAAAGAAACCCTGAAGAAATATATAGACATGGACCTTACGCAGAATTATTATACTATTATATATCTGGATATCTGAAATTTTGTTTCAATTACGGAATTATATTACGCAACTCGAAGGCAATTTTTCGCGAATAAAAATGCACCGATATATTTATCGTCATCTTTCGTTAAATCAACGATAGAAAATGAAACGACCAGGATTTGAGCAATATTTAGAAAATTCTTGCTCTATATCTAGTTCTCAGCTCTCGTTTCGAGATAAAAGTCTCAGGACCTACCTGTACTCGTGACGCGACAAATTTCGGACATACTTCTCCGGTGGCGCATCGCTGTCGCTGTTTTGGAGACTTACGCTCCTCGCGGTGGTATGAGAGACCTGGGTCGCCGGCATCGTGAACTCCACGTAACAGTACTCCGCGAGATTTTCGGGGATCTGATCGTAGGATGTGAGAGCCATACGGCAAACCAGCTGATGCGTCGTGTACGCGCCTGGAAATAAAACGAAATTGGAGGAGAGCCAACAAAACTGATTGCGAGATGTGTTCGAACACGCGGTATATTCAAACTACAGCTTCGTCTGATGTTTCCGTTCGCGCCGCGTTTTTTTTTTTACATATTTTAAATATTTTATTTTATTTTTTTATATATTTTATTTTTTTTCATATAAAACCAAAATAAATTCTTTATTTTTATCAAATATATTATTAAGACGTATTATTTAGATTTTCATAAAAGAATTAAGTTTCATCCTTTTGCGACATACATAGAAATTAAATACAAATGAAACGTATAAATTTTTTACAAATACTAATTACGAAGATGTAAGGGTTAATTAAAATTCACCGATATTTTTCTAAATAAAAAGAAAATGCAGGCAGGGAATACCTTGTCCCTCTTTAGGCAGCCTGGGCATCCTCCATACGATAGCGCGATGCTGATGTTCGTATTTCGCTTGACCGGAAGTTACCTCCATCAACTGCGGTTCCAACGTGTCGACGGCGCCCAGGAATCTCTCGATACCCTTGATCTTTCCGGTTCTCCTGTGCGCCGATTTTACCGAGCCGTATCTGAAATGCTTCTCCACCCTGAAGAGATAAATCCAGCATTCGGGTATAGGAAAGCGAACCATCACGTCCTCGCATGGTATTTGACCCAGTTTCCTGGATGCGAAACCTGGCACGAGAATATCCGCTCTCAACTCCACCTAATAACACGTAGAAAGAGGTCAGACGTGTCTGCGCAAAAGTTGACTGCAGAAACTGGGACTGAGAAGAAACTTCAACTAAAACTTTTATGAAACTTTTATCAATGATATATTTTTTATAAGAAAATAAAAAGAAAATATATCACGACAATGAGAGATATAAGAAGGATACGTAAATGTATTTGTTAAAAGTAAGAGGAACTATGTACAAGTTTGTTAGCTTCCATTTATATAAATATCGAGAGAATGAAACAAGTTTGTTGGAAAAATTATGGGACAAAAAAGCTTACCTTGTTCCCAGTAACGCACATAACAGCTTTTAGCTGAAGCGGCAGCTCTCTGTTTTTAGGCGGTCTTACACGGAACCGCATCAATTCAATGTAACATGCATCAGGCGGCTTGAACCTTAGGACGTGTTAGTGCAAGTGTTTAATTATAAGTTGAATTTAACATATAACTTCGCATGCATGTTTGCGGATTAGAAGGCAAATAAAATCATATTAATTTCTTCAGGCAGGTTATATTTCATCAGCATCCACGTGTAAAAATTTAATTTTATCACAATCGGTATGCTTGTCGTGTACCGATTAATTATCTCAATTGCACGAATAAGGAAAGTTATTAGCAAAGTCGCATTTATCTCTCGATTTTATCGCAATAAAAATTGTATGCACGTACTTGATTATCCGCGATTTTTCGTACTCGTCCTGCTGGACGCAGGAATGGAACTCGACGTTCTCCAGGCGAATCCATTCCTCCGTCACGACCGGAATAATGTCGTGTCTGCCGACGACTTCTTTACCCTGTCGCCACATATCATTTATTCCTAATTCAATGTCGGGCATGCCTGAAAGGAGATAAACCATTCGCGTTAGATCCGAATGAGAAAAAAAAATGAGCAAAGAAATTATTATAGCGTAACTTGTGCGAGAAAAAAAAGAACATTATCATACACGTGTATTTTCGATTATGTCGATTTCTAAAAAAAAAAAAAAAAAAAAACCTACCGGAAAGGAATCCCAGGAAGAAGAGACGAACGCGTGCGATCTGTTTGTCCACGTGACCCTCCGCACTCTGCTCGACATACAGCTCGTCCACGACCGTTACCTGGACCTCCTCCATTTTATAATGTAATGCCCGATCGCGGTGCGCCGACAACCTGAAGAGGGCCTCCTCGATGGCGCAGGAGAATTGTTTCATGTCCTCGTAACATTGGGAGCCGAGTTTGAATAGCTGCGAGATCTGCGAAACGGATTTAACGGAAATTGAGGATCTAATCTAATTAATTTTATGATGCAATATGATGGAATATATCTCTTCATCTTTTCGATATTTTAAAAAAAAAAAAAAAAAAAAAAAATCACCTGAGGTGCGTGTTCAACAGGAAGACCCAGTTTCTTCAGATCACTGCCGAACTCTTTAACGCCCTGATAATCTCCCTGTATAGCGTATGCCGCAAACTGGCTGAGCTTGTTCGTGATCCTTTCCGCTTTCGTGACCTGGCCGGGTCGCACGCCGGGCCTCTCCTTGTAGAAGATGTACTGCAGCTTCACCGTAAAGATCTTCCCGTACTGATCGAATTGCTGGGCGCCGATGTCCGAAACCGAATAACAGGCGAGCAGAGGTAATTCTTGAAACGGATCTTTGTCGTCCTTGTTGTTGGACAGCTGGAGGATCGGACTGTCGGCCTGATAGACGAGTTTGAGGAAGATCTTCTTCCAGAATCGTTGCCCCGTGATTTTCTTCTTGTTCGGCTGTCGCAGCTGCATCTCCCAACCATCCCCGGTGTAAGGGACCCTCGGGAAGTCCTCCAGCGGTTGGCTTACATCCTCGTCGAATAAGGGAGTAGGCGGGGTTTCCTGAAAAAAAATATTTTATTTTACTTTTATATATATATATATATATATATATATATATATATAATATATTTTTTTATATGTGTATATAATTTATAGTTTATATTGACAATATTTGTTTGCATTTTAATTTAAGTTATATGACTCTTCGATCTTTTTTATATTACTTTAGTGATGCTTGTCTAACGAAAAAAAAAAGTTGTATAAAAATGTCTTGATAGAGTGATAGAGAATTAATTTGGAGGAATGCGACGTAACGCGCATGGTATTTGTGCGTGAATACCTGGGAATCTGTCCTGGTCATCTCGGCTGTCTGAGCGGTTTCGGATACCACGGCATCCTGCGCGATTCCGGATTTATCGAACGGATTGAAACGCGGCGAGGAATCCGCGTAAGCGACCACCTGCGGACTCTTAGGCGGCGGCGCTAACGTAGGTACGGGACCGCCTTCTGTCATCGCCATCTGATCTCCCTCCTTCGGTCTTGGATGAATCAAAGATCGTTGTTAGATATAATATATATTGGAGAAATAGAAGCGTTGTATCTTTCAATCTAATCTGTGCGCGATAATTCAGAGAAAATGCTGTAAGAATTTTCAATTTTCCGACAATACACCGAATGTCATTGAACAGCTGTGAGCTGTCAGCTTACTATAGACTCGAAATCTTTTTATCTCCGATTTAACGAATAAACGCTAAATTACGCTATTTTTTTCTACCACTCACTTGATGAATACGCTGAAGTCCGGTCCCTCATCCGACTCCGCAGACTCGGATCTTTTCACTTTCGTGTCCGGCGGCGGAGCTGTCATGCTCAAGAAGGAATCGAAACCATCGGCTTCACCGAAACCGGTGACTGCCGTTTCCGAGCCAGTCACTGACGAGTCTCCCCAAACTGAGAGAAATAAAATCGCGATAGGTAATTAAATACAAGTCATTGAAACTTACGATTTCGTAGTCCTGACGTACCATCGCTAGAGGTGTCCATGGCGGTAGGTCCGCCACCGAAGGCGTCCAGGAAGGGATCCCCCCCGTTGATTTCCGGTTCGGCGGCCTTGTCAAACTTGGACGCGAAGGCGTCGAACGAATCGCCGGTATTCTCGATCGCCTTAGTCGTAGCGGCGAAGTTATCCAGCTGCTCTTCGGGCCGGTAAGCCTCGTTATCGGGAAACTCCGTTCCGGGGATCGGACTGGTGGAGATCAAACCGCCGTCGACGATCTCCTTGGTCGGTTCGCCGAAATCACCCAGCAGATCCGAGGCGAAGGCGTCTCGGGCAGGCTGAGTGATCTCCGACGTCGCGAATAAGGGCTGAGCGGTCGCCGCAGCCGCGAAAGGCGCGGAAGTGACTTCCGGTAAGCCGAACGGCGTTGCTGTGGTGGTGTCGGTCATGGAGAAGAAATTGACGTCAGCACTGACGGAAACTTGCTCTTCTCCTGAATGAAAAAGGAAAAAATGTACAAATGAATTATAAATTGCTTAATTATTTATATATAAATACAAAGTAACAGTGTAAAAAAATATAACGATATTTTTAATTAGTTAATATCATATATATATATATACTTAATCTAAATATAATCAATATAATTAATATAATATAATTAATATAATACAATTAATTAATATGATTAATATAATATAATTAATATAAAATAATTAATATAATTAATGATAAATATAATGATATTATATTAAAAAATGAAATAGAACAAGAGAAATAATGATTATAAGATTATAAATATAATTCTAAGAAAACGGGAAAAAAATTTTCTTCTAACCAACCTTGGAAGAGATCAGCAGCCGCTGCCGATGCCGATTGAACGACGGGGGCGGGTTCCGGGAGATCCAGAACAATGCCGGGTTTTTCCACTTCCGTCTCGATGTCCGCGAAAGGACTCGCGGAGGTTATCGAAGGCCGTTTCTCGTCACTGACGGTATCCTCCGGATATTCCATTCCGAAAGCAGACTGTGCTTGCGAGACCACCGGAGACGCTGCCTCCTCGGTCATACTCGCGAAGGGATTGTCCTGCTTAGCGGCTATCCCGGTGACGAGACTGGTGGTGCCCATAGTTGTCATGGAAGTGGAGAAGATGATGGACGCGGTGACATCCATGTTCGGCGCGTCGAAGAGATCCATGATGTCGCGATTGCCCGGCGGCTCCACGTCCTTGTTGTTGTCGTCCGGAATGAGATCCGGCACGTTGCTGTCGACGTCCAGGAGATCGGCGAAGCTGTGCTCCGGGGTAGGCGACGGGGAGTGCATCAGCGTCGGGCTTGGCGTTCTGGTCATCTGCAAGCGATCCAGAAGATGATTCGAAGTGGCGTCCATGGCGCCCGTGACCGACAGTATCAGGTCCTTTGTGTTTTTCACAGGCGGCACCGGCGGCGGCTGCGGTCTAGGAGGCGGTGGTCTCGACGGTGGTGGTTTTCCGTTCCTCGATGGAGGCGTCGCTGCCGGTTGCTGCGGCGGACTGACAATCGTCGCCGGTTCTTTCTCCACCGTCGTCGTCGACGTCATCGACGTCGTCATCGTCATCGTCGTCGTCGTCGTCGTAGTTATCGTGCCGAATAGATCCACATCCGTGCTATCGGACGTGGCGAAGATGTCGGATGGTTGGCTAGTGAAGATGTTGGTTGCTGGCGTATCAGTGTCGGTGCTCGCCCCGAATCCGGCGTCCGGGACGTTACTTTCGATGCCGAAGGAGGCGAACGGATTGGTAGACTCGATGGACACCGCTGGCGGCTCGTACGTCTGATCGCTGGCGAAATTCAGGAAAGGATTCTCGCCCGCGCCGGAACCCGTCGTGTCAGCGAAATCCTGAAGGAAGGGATTGGAAGGCTGCGGTGGCAGGTTGCTCGCCGGCTGCGCCGCGTAGTCGTCCATCAGGAATGGATTACCGCCCTTGGACTCCATGATGATCGAACTCGGTGAGTCGACTTCAAGAAACTTCAATTAAGAATTAACTATAACGGTCGGAATTATATACGTCTGTCAAAATATAGAATGGACCGATTTCAGTCTGTTCGTGTCCGCTCTGCGCGATATTAAATGTGAATGTCGGAACAGTTTTAAGTCAGTCATTCGCGAGCGTCTCTCTTGGAAATCTTCGATGCGATTTTAACACAGAGATTACTGGGCAACTCATGCAACGCGAGTGGAGTTTTACAGATTTAAATAGTTCTTCTTGAAGCGCCAAGAAAGGTTCAATGTGCAAAACTATGTTGACAACTATGCGAACAATCAGATTGTTAAAAGATTCCTTTCAAAGGTATCGAAGAAACGAACCTGTCAAAGCTATATTACTTCATCAATTCTGACTCGAGCAGCTTCAATTCAGTTCGTCCAGGCTCAATGGTCGCGAAACTTGTATCGAAAGGATCCACGTCGTCGTTCAAACTGAAGTCCTTGTTCTGAAGCGGCGTCAACACCTTGTCGCCGGGATCCTGCCCGTCCAAGGACAAAAAGTCCTTGGACTCCTTCGCCTCGTCCGCCCTTGGATCGAAGTCGTCGATTTCCGGAACTATCGGTGCCGGGATGGTTGGCACAACCGCGGGTAGATTGATGGGACGCGGCGGCGGTTGCTGAGGGATCTGCTCTAACTCGCTCTCCAATATCTTGAGCTCCGCTTTACCGGGAAGGATGTTAGTCGCGATGGAGGTGTCGAAGGGATCCGAGTACAGGATCTCCTCCTCCTCGATGGGCTTGCTCTCGATCTTGGGTGTCAGAGGTTTCGCATCGACCTCGACCTCCGCATCTAGCAAACTCTCCTGCCTCTGTGGTTGCTGCTTCGCGATCACCTCCTCTTCGACCTTCTGTATCAGCGACGATTGCAGCTGCGCGAGCTTCAGGCTGCTCGGCGCAATCGAAGTGACGGTAAAGTCGCTCTGTCTCCTGATTGGCTCCGCGGCTGATCTCGGATCGAAATCGTGATCGCTCAAGCTGTGAGGCAATCTGGGTTCCTGCCTCAGCAGCTCCGACTCGATGAGCTTGAGTTCTGTCTTGCCTGGCGCGACACTGTTGACGAAACTCGTGTCGAACGGATCGACATCTACTTCCTTGTCCTCCAACGGCAACGACTCTTCTATGGACTTCTGCGAGTAATATGGCGTCAACGGCTTGGAAGGTAGTGTCTTCTCCTCTTCGGTGGTCGCGAGAAGATCGGGCCTCTTCGACGGCGTTGGCAGCTCAAATGCGACGGCTTTGGCCGGAGCTAGCTCGAGAACCTCCGGCCGCGAGGTTTTCCTCCCGAGATTCGTCGGTGTCGCTTCGACTTTGGTATTCTCCTCGTCAAAGTCAACCTCGAACACGGGCTTAATCGGCGCGGGTGGTCTTCCAGGTGACGGTTGTTTCGCTGACGGTTGCTTCACCGACGCCTCATCCTTCCTCGGATCGAAGTCGTCGTCGTCGTCCTCGTTTTCGTTTTCGACGTAGCTGCCGGATTGTTCGCCGAGCAATTCCTTCTCCAGTACCTTGAGCTCTGTTTGGCCAGGTGGAAGCTCCTTTACTGCAGACGTATCGAACGGATCGACGTACGTGATCTCCTCGACTGGTGCGATCGGTTGATCCGCCAACTGGCTAAGATCGGTCGTCGAGCCGCCTAGCAGATCCTTTTTAAGTGTAGACTGTAGACTGTCATGATCGTCCTTCAGCAGGCCAGTTTCATAATCTCTATGCAAGCCAGCAGGATCGGTCAGAGATATGGATACTTCCGAGACTGGCAGTTCTTCGAGCTCCTTCTCGATAAACTTCAATTCAGTTTTACCCGGCAGAATGTTATCCGCGAATGTGGTGTCGAACGGATCTGCCTCGTCGACGAAGGTGGCCGCTTCGAAGCTCGCCTCGATTATCTCTGTCTGAAAGTCGACCGTTTCGGGCTCCTTCGCGGCGAACGGATCGTCGGCCTCTTCAAGATGCGCTGGATCATCGGGCGCAGCGTTCAAATCGAATTCGGCGTCGTCCAAGTCGGGAATCTCCTCCAAGACGGTCTTCTCCTTCAGCACCTCGAACTCGGAGATATCTAACGGACCGTTCGAAGTTTTCTCCGCAGCCGTCGACGCTGTAGTAACTTCCTGAAGGGGAATGACGGGGGTGACCGGTCTCGGTAATACAGGCGGCAACTTTGTCAAGTCGACAGGGATGTCGGGAAGATCGCTATCGTCGTCCAGCAGAGTCTTCTCTATCCCCACCGGCTCCGCTGCGACAGCTTCCGGGAGCTGTTCCGCCTCTTCGAAATCGTCCAGCAATAGATCCTGCTGAAATCTCGGTCGTCTCCCCTTGGTAAGCTTGCAAGTGCTCACGTGATCGATCCTTCCCGACAGTACCTCGACGGCATTGCCTAGACTGACTAACTTATTGCCCTTCTTGTCGACTGTCTTGAGAACCTTGTCGGCGTTGGTGGTGTCGAACGGATCGTCGCCGGTCTCCTCTTCGGTCGGGCTATCCGGTATGTAAGCTAATTGGACGTCGATATTCTGGAGAACGTCCACGTAAGTGGTATCGAAGATGTCCTCGTCGGCGGAATCCTCCTGCTCATCCTCGTCCTCCGGCACGTCCACGAAACCGTCCTCGTTGATCAGCGGCTTCCCCTCCTTCCTCTTCTTCTGATCCTCGAGCTCCGGTGGCGCGGCCTCGATTGGATTACCCTCCGCGTCGAAACCTATCCACCTCTTCGCGGACGATCTCTTAAGATCCTCGCCCTGCCTCGCCTCCTCCGACGACTTCTTCTCTTCCAACGGCGCCTTACGCTGGAAGAACGAGGTGGACTTTATCCGATCGAGGTCATCCTGGGTCTTTCGCAGAACCGAGTCGACGCCGGCAGTCAGTGCCTGAAACTTCTTCCACTCGTCGGAACCGGCGGCGTTCTTTCCGCCAGTCGACTCGCCGGTCTCCTCGGCTTTCTGTTGGGCCTCCGCCCGCTCGCGCCGATAACGCTCGAGCTCCTCCGGATCGAATTCCTCCTCCGCGCCCTTCTTGCCCTTCTTCGGCTTTTTCTTCTTCTTCAGGCCCTTGGCTAGCTTGTGCATCCTCTAAGACCTACGGTGTGCGAGAGGCTCCTGCGAACGGGAAATCTGGGTTACCCGGACACGAAGATGTAGCGCAATCTACGTTCCGTTCGAATAACATTATTAAAATATTTAGAATATTATTATATAATATAATATTATTACAATATTATAAATAATAATATTTTCTGTCACGAGATGAGAAGATAGAAAAATGTATCCACTGTTGAATGAAAAATCGAAAAAAAAATTTCCGACGTTTGGTTTCTTTGGAACTCAACATTTCGTAATTGCGCAAATAAATATATGAAGAATAGAAAATTTTAAATAGCAAGAATAGAAAATTTTTAATATCTGTATTTGGATGTGACAAATAATCTCTCAAGATCTTCCCTTGATGTCTTCGCGCGTAATTTTTTAGTCGCCGCAAAAATCGTGATGTCAAATCACCGAATCAATTTATATCATTGGATAGAAATCTGTGTCCCGGAATAGCGACTACATGCGGGATCATTGCCAAAAGAGGCCGATCGATCGCAGTGCAGTAACCGAACGTATTTTTCCCTCGTTCCTTAAAGCCATTCGAGATGAGCGGAAATAACATTCGGCGGAAATAAAGCGAAATAACTTTCGGAGCGTGTTTCTCAAAAATGCTCGATGGCTCGACATCTAACTTCCTTGTAAACAGCCTGTCAAAGTCGGAATCGGTAAAGGCTTTAAATAGAAAATCGAAAGATCAGTTGTATTTTAACCGGAAAATTCCACCGAGATACTTCCGAGATACTTCATATTTTAGCAAAGTTAAGTAATTTTTAATAGTAACAGTACAATGCATTTTTCAAGGAGAAAGAGGAATTGTTTCGAATAATGCAAAATGCGCGTATTGTACAAATTATCGAATTAATATAAATAACGAAGTAACCTTTATAAATATATTTTCGAGAATTAATCACGAATGATTTGTGCAAACAATTTTTTATTTTGTCAAGCTCGGCGAAAGCCGTATAACAATTTACAGACGTTTTCTTAATCCCTTTGTCTCACGTTATTATCTTATGCTAAGTCAAACATATCAAGGGTGTCGTGTGATGCATTGCAAACAAACGGGTTACACACGCTAATACTAAATAACAAGCTTATCATACGTGTGAGTATTTGCATTTTAATTCAACTTTGCACATCGAACTTCGTGTCGATAGAACTTAATTAATATATTGGCATGTGTGATATATGCAAGCGAGAATATTAGCGTCATCAATAAAACAATGTGTGTGTGTGTGTGTGTGTATGTGTGTGAGAAAATGATCTGTTTTCCGTTTTCAGCGTTCCTTCAATAAGCTTCCGAAGAAACGAGAGAGAGCGAACTAAAGTGTTAGTCTCTTGATAAAAGGGAGATACGCACTTATTAAAGAAGCTGGAAGCTGGAGGACGAGATGAAGAGAACTTGGATCATAAATTCTGAAATGTGACGTTCCGTCTTTTATACGCGTTAGTCCACGTGCTGTGCGTTATTCCGTGCAGTGATAACGACACCCTCCTATATCGCACACCCCCCCTGCATCCCTTACGTTACCGTCACGGTTCGCCGAGCAACTACTGCTACGAAGTAGCACTCTTACTATTACTTCATCGCGATACACGCACACGTACGTGAGAATTCGCGCGTGTATGTGTCGTGAAACTATAATCGATACGTGAAAGAAGAAGGAGCGAGAGAGCACTTTTGCGACCGAAAGGAATTCCTTCTGCACTGTCAGCAAATATTCAATACAAAAAATTATATAAATTGTACTGCTAATTACTATAGTTCAAACTTTGAAGCAATATTAAAGTGCAGTAAGAAATTGGTATATATTAAAACTGTAAATGAAAGAAGATAAAAGAAAACGATTTTAAGAAGAACAGAAAATTTTGATTCGAAGTTCTAATGTAACAGACGTACAACGTCATCGTATCACGTACAGCTATCATAGCGGCAAATAATGTTAGAGAAAAAGTAAATACTCAGCAATGAAGAATCGTCGCGAAGAATTCCTCGTATCCTTCAAGCACCTTAGTTAGGATCAGAATGATTCTATACACGTTCTAAACCCGCGATCGACTGCGACTTGAATCAGCGCCTCCTTCGCTTTCCCCTTTGCAGTCAAACGGAAATAAATTATGCATCTCATAAATACTTGATGTACCTAGACTCATCTCTGTTAATTAAAAATCCAAACACAGTCTGCCGGATCTCTTATCTCCCGATAATACTGTTCCTAATACCGTTCGATGGATCGATACTATCGACGAGATGTGATTCAGATAGAAAGATATTTCGGAAAAAATAGGAATAACGTAGTATCCTCGATAATGGAAGTGCTATCACTCGATTGGGATGCAATTAATGTTCATTAGCAGAAAGAAGCTTAAATTCGATTAACATTTCTAATTATTACATTTATTATCCTATCAATTATCGTTACAGTATTAATCTCACTACTTGTTATTTATTTGTTAAATCAAACAAACATATATAAACATGTATGTCTGTTTAAAGCTTTTCTATATATCTCTGCAAAATATTTATATAGATGTGCCGTGTCTGCAAAAAGTTATTCCGTGAAAAACAAGGAGAAACAAAGTTTGATGGAGAAACAAATGGAAAAGTTAGTTTTATATATTTAGAAAATTTTTATCTCGTATATATCACAATACGCAAAATTGAAGTGTTGTCGCAGAATTGGAAAATTCTTGTAAAATTTGCTAAAAATGTGATCGCGCCAATGTCGCTTCCAAGAATAACTTTATTTTTGTATTTAAAACAAACTATATATCTCTGAATCTTTTTCTATTGGACAGCGTGCCATCGTTATTAACTTTGTTATATTTTCAATATTGCACGTCGAATAAAGAAATAGTCAGTGGCTGACACACCTCAGACTATCAAGT
Organism: Lasius fuliginosus; assembly: GCA_949152495.1. Lineage (NCBI taxonomy): Eukaryota > Metazoa > Arthropoda > Insecta > Hymenoptera > Formicidae > Lasius > Lasius fuliginosus. The sequence continues at coordinate 2,650,825 of OX424451.1, forward strand.
GAAATATTACAAAAAATAAATATATATATATATATATATATATATATATATATATATTTATTTAAGGGAGAAAACTTTATAATAAAAAAGAGATGTGAAAGAGAGAGAGAGAGAGAGCAGGTGTGGAAGTACTATCGAACAAAATTCGATAAAGAGATGTCCGTCTTACTTATTATTTAATTAGGTCATACTACAAACGATAAGATCCGAATTCAATAACCAATTGCATCTGTCAAGTAGTCGCATCAACTAAAGGCCAGCCGGCGTTAGCCGGAAACGACAGCCCTCGCGGGCTCCTCCGTTAGTTCTATGCACCTGTCACTTGCACATTCAACCGAAAATCTGTTGCGAAGGTTCCGTATAAAAGAGAAACTCAAGAGTGACTTATTATCCCGATTACATCTTGTCTCTCAATCATATCGAGAGAGAGAGAGAGAGAGAGAGAGAGAGAGAGAGAGAGAGAGAGAGAGAGAGAGAGAGAGAAGGGAAGCAACGACGTGAATATATTCGCTTTACGTAAAACTGTATTTACGACCCACCGAGATAAAACCAACGTATGCACTTTTTCTCTCGGATAATTCGAAGTCGATTTTTTTCTCGGTGCAGAAATTTTTCGAGCACACGAAACTCAACTTCTTCAACGTCCCCGAGAAACATTTTCGCGCAAGAAACGACGAACTTGAACGGATATAAAATAATGCGCAACACACGCGGCAATAAAAATCAATACTTTATAAACGCTCGGTGTGTCAACGTGAAGGGCTACTAAACGGAACTCTGTCTCTCCCGCGATTGCAATTGACTGCGAGATAAGATAGCGAAACGAAAACCATCGATGAGGATGACCTTTTCCGCTTCGGGGGATCGATCAGGTATTATCCGGCAAGGATTATGTCGCATCCTATCGCGTATTCTGTCAGCGGCTGTCAGTTACATTCATCGAGGGACGGCAACGAGCGCCTCGAACTGGAACACGAGACCCGAGTGCTAATTTTATCTTTTACCAGAAAAAAAGTAGTTCTCGAACGAGCCACCGTGCTTCACGATTCATTTCTCGGAATTTCCCGAGAACATCTTCGTCGCGAATGTTCGACTTTCCGCGCAAGACGGCAAGTCTTTGACATTTCGGCCGCGAAGGTATATAAGTGTTCTTCGACAGTTTCGTCGAATGTATATTTAAGGAAACGGAAATATTAAGGACTAAAAGAGGGCGAAATCTTCCGTAATCTCGCACTCTATGTAATATCCCGATAAAACACGATATAACCGGTCGCGAGATGAAAATGTGCCATTTCGGGCGATTTAGCTTACGAGCTAATTAATAAGCAAATTAATAAGAGATCAAAGCCAGCGTTAAACAGTAGACGACAAATTAATTGAAGCATTGTAATATAGCTATCTATCTAGAATCGGGCATAAGTGCGACTTACGATCGGTGCCGATACTCGTCCTGGCATGCGCGGAATATCAATTAGAAATATAACACTAAATCGTTTCTATTTTTTTCTACCAAGGACATCTATTACCTCGTAAGCTGCAGCATAGCGAAAAGCGCGAAACCATCGATTTGCAATGAAACTAATTAAACGTGCAACTGGTACAATAACTAGTACAATACACTACGAGAGACGGAGACATCCTCCTGAAGGGAGAGGATCATAGAAGATCAGTGTTCCAGTTCCTAATGCGCGAATGTCGAACGCCGCTCCCGTTTATATCTGGAACAGAATCTAACACAGCGAAATAATCCGCATGACGTATTACGTGAGATGTCAAAGTGACGACGACGACGACGACGACGACGACGACGACGACGACGTCGACGTCGAAGAAATCGAACGGAAATCGAGACACGGATCCGCCTGTTACGGAAGAAAAAAAATCCCGAAAAGGATCTCGAACCGCGTGGATGGAAACGGCGGTTTCTCTTCAACTCCGCGAACTCCGCTCTTCAAGGATTTCGGAGAGAGCGGCGGATCAATTGCCGGAGCGAGAACGTCGGGGGTGGGCACCCTCGTCCGAGGCACGGGGGTGCCCTTGGCGCGTACATATATATATATATATAGTGTGCGTGTGTGTGTGTATCATGTATGACACCGTAATACTCACGATTTCAGCCTCATCAGCCACGTTGGTACGGCGCACATTTTTTCCGCGTCATCCCGCTGCTCGGCTTGGTCCCCGGCTTGGTCGCGGCTCGGTGTGTTCGCAGCCGGCGTACTCGAGAGAAAGAGAGAGAGAGAGAAAAAGAGAAAAGGAGAAAGAGAGAAAAACGATGACGGCGGCGGAGGCGGCAGCGACGACGACGGCGGCGGCGGCGGCGGCCGCGCCGCAAGATCGAACTGTCAGGAGAGCGAGTCCTCGGCGACGATGAAGTTACGCGAGCGGAAGCTTATCTGTCTTCTGGAAACGAGCGGCGAACGACGACGGCGGCGGCGGCGGCGGGCATCGAGAGAGGCCCTGCCGAAAGCGAAGGCGACTCACCTCGTACTCTCTCCTGCGGGCCGAGCTATTTCCAGCATCGATCCGTTTTCTCGTCGAAGAAGAAACATGCGCACCATCCACCATCGCCACCCGCCGCCCCCGGAGGCGACGGCAGCGACGGCGGCGATCCGTAGAATCGACGGATAGACTCGCGTCTCTCCCGCGACGTGGACGACGTCCACGAAGAGCGAGAGGAGACGGACTTAGATTGATCGCACTTTCGGTCTCTGGACTTAGAGCGAGAGTCTAGAGATTCGGAGCAATTTTTTTTTTTCCCCCAGGAGCGAAGAAAGAGGATATTCGAGAGAGAAATATCTCTTCTATTTTAAAGCGTTTTTTCCTCGAGAAAAGATAAATTAGATTATTCGCGGAAATAAAATGAGACGTCGCCGATTTGACGAGCGTTTCGATATCGATTGGTATATAATTAGGTTCACGGTAATCTGGTGGTTGTAGAGCGTAGATTCCGAATCCGGGGAGGGTGGCCTAATAATAAATTGAGTGGCGTTATATGGCTAATTCTACCATCGGTAGCTCGATGGACCGATGACGTCGCTAACAACCTTTACGTACGTAATCGCACAACTCTTCTAAAAACACAAAACAGAATATATACATATATATGCTGTATTGTATTTATATAATATATAATAAATAAAATTATATATATTATATATATATATATATATATATTTTGCATAAAAATTATAAGATGCGTCCCGACGAATGCATCAAAACGTAGCGATAAATTTTTTATCCAGCGTGAAAGCATAATGTATTAACATATTACGTTTATCCCCTTGTTGTGAAAAGGATGCGATCTGATCATATCAAATCGCGTAGGAAAAATTAAGATAAACGTAAATTTTAAAGAAGAAGACGGGAATAAAGTCGGGTACGGTGCGAAAGTATTACGAGAGAGAATGATTCGTCAAATCGATGGTCAAATATTTTCTTTTACGAACAAAAGAGATTATATAACATAGGTAGATGATAAAGTTTTTTTTAACAATGGAAACAATATATATATATATATATATATAATCTTCTACAACCAGGACTCTCTTAGGACAAATATATTCGAGATTTGGTGTAATCTTGTGACTCTCGCAATACATGTGTGCGCGTATATACGACGTAGTATATATATATATATATATATATATATATATATATATATATATACATTTGTATATATGTTTCTTCATCATACATATATTTCTTCTCTCTTTGAAATTGTACGTTTATTTTACACATAAAATTAATATATAATTAATAATAATACGAATAATAATAATAATAATAACAATAATTATACGAATAATAATGTACATACTTTCACCGTTGTTGTTGTTTACATAATCATGACGGCAATCAGATTTATAACAATCATAATTGTGACGTAATTAGCCATCGTACAAGTTCGCCAAACGAGAAACACCTGCTGTTAAAAATTTGATTCGCCGATTGGACATAAGATTTAAGACACATCAGCTGTTACGTAGAGGATCTCTTAACAACCGTCCTGTCATGATCACTCGACAAAGGAGCACGGAATAACGATGATATAATGATTATAATAATAATAATAATTCGAGTATAATAATAATTAAAAAAATAATAATGATTTTTGCGAGAATAATTATATATCCTTCCTCTTGCCTCTCGTTCTCTCTTTTCTATACAAGTGCACAATTATTTACATAATCAATATAATGACAAATTCTAAGGTGCCTTTGAGCGCGTTTTAAAACTTGGATTTTTTCTGGAAATAATCCAGAATTTATATATTTGGCACATCTCAGCTTTTTTGTTGCGTCCTCTCTCACATGCGAGTCTGATACTTGGCACACGATATTTTGAATGACGGTCGCATTGATTGGCTTTCTCTCCCTCTCTCTCTCTCTCTCTCTCACTCTCTCTCTTGAAAATACCGATTTTAAATATCTAAAAATGGAGATAATAAATTTTTTTTCACCGAAAAACATCTCTACATCTCGCGCGTCCGCAACTTACAACTGTTTCACATTGAATTTAGTGTATTCTCATCTATCTTTTCTTTTTTTTTTTTTTTTATTTTTCTCTGAATCGAGAATTCTCTAACGTTAACGGTTGATCTAATCGCGATACAGTAGCCCACCTGTTCGTCTCTATACATACTGAACGACACATCTTTCGCCGAGAGTTCACCGGTGTCGTAAAGTCATTGAAAAAACGGAGAAACGAGTTACTTTTATTTTTTTTCCGATAATACACAATTATTGCTAACGCAAGGATACCTGCAAGATACACGTCGCGCACTTGCTACGATGCATTTACCGCACATTTACCGTTTAATTTCCGAAACAAAACGCCACGATGGTTTCTCTCTATATATATACTATACTCCTTTATTTATTTATTTATTTTTTCTTTTTTTATTTCGCGTCGATTCCTATTCGTAGCGATACAGTGACACAGATAAACACCTTTTATCCTATTCGATCGCGTCGCACAATAATCGTTCCCTGTAAAAAAACACTCAGGAGAAACAATCGTTTTCTTCTTTTTTTTTTATGCGAAATTTCCGAGAGCTCTTGCATTTCCGGAATCGCACGGTCGACCCTAAGTTCTATTGCGTTTAACGAATCTACGGGTTAGAAACACACGAGTTTCTGCTCTCTAAACAAACACGGAATCGTCTAGGGCGAAAAACGGTAAAACATGTTAGCGAGTTTCGCAGTCTTCTTCGAGATCGCAGACGCGCGTTTCCTCTTGCGTTCGAAGAAATACATTGTGTATCGTTATGCTCGTGGGATCGTCGTTTCGTATCTTTTTTTTTTCTTCCTCCCTTTTTTTTCTCTTTACAACAACACAGCTTTCCTTTGCGGATATTAGAATGTAGCAGGATCGGCAGAAAAAATTTCTAATCAACAGTCACGTGAAAAAATATGCGACTCTCTATGATCGTTCTTTGCGGGAAGTTGGATGCGTTGTGTTACATGCGATGTATGATATACAGTTCGCGAGAATAAATTGCAAGAAAAATTAATTGCGCGATATTTAATATGTTAATATCGTTATTTATTACGCATCTGCTACGCTGAATGGGATTTCTTTTGGAAAGATCTGAGAAAGAAGCTCGAGTGTTTATTTTTTTTTTCCACTTATCAAAATTTATCAAAATGTATACGTGCGTATGTATGCGTGATCATAGAAAATTACACAGCGTTTTCACGAGCCCCCCGTTAGAAATTTTTCAACTTTTAGGAGAGACATCAGGTCAGGTACACTTCCTCACGAAAGAACGGATTAATATACGGTAGAAGGAGCGAGACGCTCGGCAGATGTGCTTTGACGCACCGCGGGTTTGATACCTTTGTATACTCGCGTGTCTATAATAGTTAACCGTTTTGTCAGTCTGAGAATATAACCCCGTAAATATACACCTCGGAAACTCCTTACGAACGTCCCTCGGCCTGGATTGACCTCGTGACGTCAAGGTAGGTAGATAGGCCAAGTCGCGGCAACCGTGTTCGAAATTCGAGCGTAAACTTAAACTTAAAAGTTCATCGGCCGACGATCGTCCGTGATTTGATTATTACGTTACTCAAATTCGAAACATCGTTTGACGCGACCGAGCCTCGCGAACGTTCGCCGTCACGGTGAGATACATAAAAACACGATATATATATATATATATACTTTTGCTTTTTCATACTAAACGCAAAGTCTGGAGGAATAGTCTGCAAAAGTGTGAGAATTTTCTGCAGATTATTATTCGTTCTATTCTTCCCCCTTTCTCTTTTCTTTTGTTCTCCCATTTAAAGACTGCTTCCGATGAGCCTTCATCTCATGGCACCAAAGTACGACAACACGCGGAAGACTCTGTCAGGCGGGTAATACTTGCAATACAGTATAACCGGAGGGGGGGGGGGAGGGATTTAAAAGATTCGCGTAAGAAACATAAAACTATGTAACAGGCACCTGTAGAAGAACCGGTCCACCGAAGCTTTCTAGCAGACTCGCTTGAAGTCTCGCTTGGAAGATTGCTTGAAAGCACTTGTCTTGCAAAACAGATAATCGCAATACTGGCCTCCGATCGCCGATCTCTTCCTGAGACACGTTCTCAGAAAATCTCGTCTTAAAGCGCAAGTAACCGCTTAGTTACTGAAGAACCCAAGACGCGGGCACCCACTGAGGTTCCCTCTCGAGCGAGTTAATCTCCGTGAGCAATTGGTTATACGCCCGATCGGTATCGTTATTCAATATAAGCATGTCGAACAGATGGCCATATTTATCCTCCATCTCGCGCGCTTTCTCGATTATGTCTTTCAACTCCTCTTCCTTGAAGCTCTCGTTATTCTTAATCCTCTTCTGCCTCAGCTTCTCGAGACTCGGAGGCGCGATAAACACAACGTACGGCTTCAGATCCGAATTTCGCAGGATCTTGAGACTCTGGGGATGTAGGTTTAAGACACAGATTTTTCCGGAATTAACCACTGTCCTGATGGCCTCCACGGACGTACCGTAATACGCTTTCTCGTACTCGCCGTGCTCGACAAACTTCCGACAAAGGATATCAGACTCGAATTGAGCACGTGAAATGAAGTGGTAGTCCTGGCCGTCGACCTCGGAATCCTTTTTCGGGCGACTTGTATCTGGAAATCGAAAAGCGGAATGCGTTCATTCAGATGAATACAATTAGACGCGTTTGTCTAGAAAGAGAGAGATGTATAATCATTAAATATAGTTGCGTTCTCAGTAAAGTAGAATAGAATGGCACTTACGAGGAATCGCTGCGGCAAAACGTTCGCTGTCTTGCATCAATCTCTGCCTGAGTTCGTGTCGTCCGATATTAGGAGGTCCGATGAGTACGATTGGCCTCTTGTGATTTGCACGAGGATAGTATAAGGCGACTTCTTCGTACGTCAACACCTCCTCGCTGTCGTAATCTGCGAGAAAAAAGAAAGAGGTAGCGCGTTAAAGATAATCCCCGCGAGAACAATACAACTGATTATTGAGTCATCTGTTTAAGCTCTTCACGTACCATCTATGGCAGTTGTCGCGTAAAGAGGGTACCCGTCGTCATTGAAGTTTGCGCCAAACTTATTCCGTTTCTTCTTCTTTGGATTTTTTCTCGCGCACAACAGCGTGCTAGATTTCTTCGAGCCTCGGACCGTCGACTTGTCGCCGGCTATCGTCTGCTTCATGGATTCTCGTCTACGAAGGTAAATATAACGTATATCGGAATCAGGATGATATTCAGCAATCGAACATTGGCAATTAAAAGTCAACTCACTGATGCTGGAACGCTCTGCTAGGTATCAGACCGGCCAAAGTCTGATCCTCTTCGCCTTCTCGATATGCTTGCCACCAGTTCGGATCCTCTTGGGAAATTACGTGAAGCACGTCGCCCTTTTGGAAGCTCACGCCCAATTCTCGACACGGTATATACGGATCTTCCTCTGGATCGTAATCGAAATGCGCTCGTATGTGTATCTAAATGTGAACGATAAAAGCTTTATGCGGTTATAAATGTTACGTTATACCTCCGGTCTACGTTATGTCAGTGCAGTGAACAGCTGTTTCGTCGCGATCTATAGATATTCCGTAGCTTCCAAGTGTCAACGTCGTATTGTTGAAGAACAAAAGTCATTTGTTTATATGTATATGTGACATTTACGCGCTCTTGTATGCGTCTTTAATTCAATTTTAATGTTCTGAGCAAATTTTAACAAATAAATATAAATAATAGAATATCTTAAATGACATATTGATTTACCCGAATTGTGCAGAGATATTAAAATCGTAAAAAGATGATCGGAGAGATTAAACGATCAATGGTCATATTTTATCTTGAGAAGTTAAAGGACAAACGTTTTCTCCGATCTGACATTTGCTCTTTCGCTTCCAACACAAATATCGGTTGTTCCAGTTTCAACATCTACGTGGTTCGCGTTTTCAGTACGTGCGCTAAATATACCGGGAGAATCTGTACTGTACATCTCTGCGCCATACCTGTATCGTGTCTTCCCTCCTCAAATTATTTCTATGACTCGTCGGCGCCGGAAGTACCAAGAACGTGAGACTACCCTGCATACCGGCGAGAATATCGCAGACCTCATTCACGGTCTTGCCGCGCATTTCCACGCCGTTTACCTCGAGAACCTCGTCGCCCTCGTGCAGGAGTCCCGACTTGTCCGCCGCGCCACCGCGCACAACACGTCCTAAAAAGAGACATTAGGCATCATTCAAGTATTATTCATTCTTCTTGGCAAGAAAATTATACAATTATAATGTTACATGATTTACCTATGATCACCGCGTCCCCCTCGTTTCTGACGGTAGCACCTAGCGGTTCGTTAGTTTTCTCGATTCGGATGATTTTGATGTTGTCGATCACTCGGGAGTCTTTCCAGCTGGACGTCGGGCTGGGCGGCCCGCTGGGCGGCGAGGACGACGGGCTCCGCTTCCTTTGCAAGCCGTCCACGTACGAGACGATGGAGTCGTGCGCGAGAAGCAGAGCCTCCATGTCGTAACTCGTTAGAATGCTCGTTAACTCTTCCACGGCGGCTATTGTTTCTGCGCCGCCGACACCTGTTGAGGTCGACGACGATTGCCATTTTTCCAAGATATCCACGCACTAGAATAAGCACATTATGCCACATTATTTAAATCGTATTATAAATTAAAGTGAATAAACGCGCACGTGTTCTGTGACTGATACATTATCGTCAAAAATACTTCTCTTTTATTTAAGATATTAAATAAACGATCAATGATATCGTAAGTGTAGCTCCGAAAGCTACATGTTCTGCGTTCGCCGAAATACAAAGTTGTAAAGTATATTAATGTCTATAAGTTAATCCAAAAATTGAAATTTATATGCACGGAGATGATGGAGAATCAGCAACGTTGTTAAAATATTTGTAAGATTTTATGAAAGGTTACTTCAGTTCCCACCTTTCATTTTATATCTACTTATATTTATTTTTATATTTATTAATATTTTTATATTTATATTTATTAAATTGCATATCAACGTGTCGCCTTTATAACATGGAATGCCTCTTTCAAATTTTTAAACAAAAACTAAATTAAAAGACATTAAATAACACGAATAATATTATTAATATAGACGTGGTCTCCCCGTGTATCTCCAATAATATATGTCATTATACAGTGTAAGTTTTACATACATCTCGCGCCAAAGTCGAAGCGTCATCGGCGTGATGTTTGAGAATCTTGCTCGCCCTCAGCCGATTCTTCAAAGCGTGACGCGTCGCAAGAGCGGACGCAAATTCGTTTTGCACCAAGAGTGCGCGAACTGCCTTGAGTTCGGTTTCGACACCTGGACCCGAAATACCGAGAGCAGCACCTGAAATATTTTGCAGCTGGAGCTGCAGCCTCTCGAGCGTAGCAACGACCTCGCCGTACGCTGAAAAATGAAAAAAATATATTTTCTTAGAGCTTCTTTCGCTCTCGCTGTTTGTTCACTCTCGCCGCGCAAATTTTTTTACAAAATTATCGTTAATAAGATTTAATTTATTTGTTGAAACTTAATGTCGCGAGAAGCTTGTTCAAAGAAGATTAAATGTACTATTGAGATGAGAGATCGCGAGATGCTGTTATTTATTTATTTATTTTTTTTTTTTTTTTCAATTTATCCTCCTCTCAATTCAGAGAGATCTGCAGAAATGTATCTCTCGGAGGAACAAGTCGTTTGCTTACAAAGGGTTCTGGGAGGCTCCTTCACTTCTTGCACCGCGTTAGGAGTGGCATGCGTGATCCGGCTGACGGTGGTCACCTCGTCCTGTGCGTAGGCAAGATTTTCCTGGCCAGCGAGACTCGTCGCGTGGCTCTCCAAGGCTTGGAGCTTCTTAGATCCACGGAGAGAACGGCTGAGCATCTCCTGCCTTTCCTCCTCATCCTTCCGTTTCCGTAACTGTTCCTGTAAGTGCAACATAAACGATCCATTTGCTTTAAAAGAAATAAAAATATTTTCGAGGGAATTCGAACTTTATGGCAGAAGATATGACTCCCTCGTATCCTGGAAACCGTAAATAAAATATCGAAATTCTATCCGACGATTATTGAATATATATGGGACACACGTGTGCGTCTCATCGTGAAATATTTCATATTTTTCAGAAAATTAAAAATATATTTTTATTCAATTTTTATTTGACGTAACTACGCAATTGTAGCGTACAGAGTGTATTAGTATTTTTCTACACTGATGGTATTCTGCAATTATTTTTTCAACAAATTTAAAGTAAATTTCAGGGAAAATTTTATTAGACTAACAATAAGCTCGCATTGTACTTTTCTCGCGTACATATACCTGTAATGTATGCAATTTATTTATCCATTCTAAAGTATATAAATTGAATAATATTTCAATACACACACAAAAGTGGCTATATATTGTTTTAAAAATTCTTACCTTATTGTGAGGGTTATTACAACTCTGACGATTGTGCAAGAAGCTGCAAGAAGATAATTGTCGCGTGCAACTGTGCGTAACGAATGTCGCAAATACGTACATACAGCTCGTTGAGAAATTTATAGGCCACATTCTACACGATTAAAGCACGCGCGAAAATAAGGAGTCCTTGAACGACGATCAAATATCGATCGAATATCTTTACGAATATGTAGGTGTCTGCTCGTCAATTATTCCGAAGCAGCTTATATTCAGAGAAATAGCTCGCTTTTGGTTCCTAGTGTCAACTAAATCCGGCGACACATCAAACATATATACATACCATACATTCCAGTATATATCTGTACGGATGACGTTTCTACATACAAGTGTTTTCAATCTACAAAAGTATTTTCAGCAAAATCTATCTTAGTACGAAGATCCTTATTCGCTCCACTATTAAATTTTTCTTGCGGTAAATTCATTTAAATCGATTATTGCAACGTATATTTTTTACTGAAAAATTATATTAAAATTTATTAAATAAATTAAATAAACGAAATATCTCTCCCTCTCTCTCCCTTTCTCTTGTACGTTTTAATTAATTTCACGTAATTGTCAATGTGATGGAATTTGATATTTATTCAACAAGAGATTTAATCTTGAAAATTATATACGAATCGTTAAAAATTTATGGTGCAATGCATAGCTCTATATTCTGACATATTTTATCAGAGAAGAATATAATAAATCGATCCAATAACGTGTTAATCTGGCTCCTTTAAGTTTCAATAATTATTAAAACAAAAAAAATTTAACTTAACTTTTTTAAAGTAACGATAATTCGAAACTCTCTCTGCAACAATTATCATCTTTTCACAATCATACGAGGCAGTACAATCAGGTGTATATATGTTGCTTCATTTCATACAATACCGCGTTAATTGCAAAAGGGGAATGTATAGAAGTTATTTAGAACTAAAATTTTATTATTCTTAAATAATTACATGTAATTATTTATTGCTAAAAATCGTATTATTATTACTGAATTTATTTTACGACACGAGCGACGTGTAATATATGATTATATGGGCCCGCATTTATGATACACCCTGTATATAGCGAAAGAATAATCTAATTCGTATAATTATGATACATTTTTATCTCTTCAGCGAATCAACAGCTTCCACTTCAAGTCACGCCAATTTGTCATGATATCAGTCGCGTGTTATTCTGCGATTCGGGAGATCTACGCCCACCGCGGTGTCAGCTGATAATAAAACCAGGCGTTAGTCACTCGTCCAGTTTCTCCGTCGACGTGAAATCGCGATGCGACCACGCGTGGCCGACGATAAAAAACGTCGACGACCCCAGCGAGAAGATGAGACTCGTAATTTTCATTTATATAACGAGCGCCGCGTTTGCGACCCTATGTGTACATATAAGGGTGGAAATATCTTAGCGAAGCCCTGTTTATACCGCGACGTAAGGTTTCCCATGGAACCTGAGGAACGCGATTAGAGACGACACTGACGGCCAACGTAAAGCGCGTTAAAAAATGTTACGTGTATATGTACATGTCGGTGTGACAAAACGATTGCGAGAATAAAAATAATTTCAGGGAAAGACTAATGGTTTCAGTAACCGTCTATATAAGCTCCTTCACAATCTCTACATTCTTTGCCCGTGATTTTCATCCTGATAAGAATTAATTTACGAGAACTTTTTGTAGATTAAATTTTATATAGGTAAACTCGCATATATGTGGTATGTGGTATTCAAAGATCAGAATGTAAATTTAAAGAAAATATATCAAAGTGTATATCGAAGGAAGATGTTTGGCTAGAAACAGGAAAACAAAGAGAAACGTGTGTTTAATTCGGGACACCTGCTGCGGCATATTTCGAGATATTAGAGCAGAGCGAGTCAAATCGAAGGTCTGGAAAGGGTATCCGCTTGCTTGAGGCAGATCAAGAAAGTGAGGTCAGGGAAGTGTGTCGAACGAAAAAAAAAAAAAAAAAAAAAAACGAACAGAGCTGAATGCAGCAGCAGCAGAGAGCCAGGTCTGCGAGTCACCCTACGTCTACAATCTATCGAAACTTGGTAACGTTACACTTCAGGCATGTAATCTTAGACTATTGTGGGGGTTCTTTACATTCCAGACCCGCGCTCTTGACTTAAGGCAGGTAAGAGAGTGAAAGCGTGGTGGTGTGAGGATTCCATAAGATAAACATACTCACGCGGCTCCGCACGACGACGACGACGACGACGACGACGTCGTAGTCACGTATAAAAAGGGTTCTGGCATCTCTCACACTTACAGATATCTCGAGATTGTATGAATTTCAAGTGCTCGGCACTTCGATCCACGAGCATCTCCCGGGCTCATTCACCATTTTTCATCCACGATAGGGATTCTTTTTTCTCGATTTTTTTACAATTTAATAAAGAAATTTGGTAAAAAAAGTGAAAGATTACTTAAACGAGATATGTGACTGCAAGAGATCTTTGTTCTTTTACTTCGGAACCAAATGTCTCTGCTTCTATCTTCTACTTAAGATATGCACTTCGATCCACGAGCATCTTCGGAACTGATTCACCATTTCTCATCCATGATGGGGATTCTTTTTTGTCGATTTTTTTTATAATTTAATAGAGAAATTTAGTAAAAAAGCGAACAATTATTTAAACGAGATATGTGATTACAAGAGCTCTTCTGCTTCGAAATAAAAAATGTCTCTGCTTCTATTTTCTACTTAAGAACATGTACAGACAGAGTTTCAGTGCCGCGCGCGTTTTTATGTTACAGCAGAAAAGAAATAAAATTATTTTTCTCATTTATCGATATTTTCATTTAACAATTTGCGCTCGTTCTATTCACACGTATCTTGATGAGCCTAATCGATTTCCACACGTACAAGATCGCAACTCATTCGTCAATCAAACTTTGTCCGGACAGGAGTCCCTGCTGCAGGAAATTCGAAAATTGCGACGCGGCTATTCGTCTAGTGGTGCTCCGATAATAACTATTGTCAACTCCGCTCGCAATTTCCCGCGCAAGTGTTCACACGTGCGGGGATAGCGGTGAGTTGTACGTCCTCTTAAATAACGATCTGTCATTTATCGCATCGTTACGCAATACGATAGTTGGCGAAATACTCGCAAGCGGTTGCAGCCTTCCATAGAGAGAGAGAGAGAGAGAGAGAGAGAGAGAGAGAGAGAGAGAGAGAGAGAGAAAGAGAGAAATTTTTCCTCGCCCTATTTTTCCCGTTGAATTGCCTATTTAATGACTTAATCCAATCGCAAGGATAAAAATCGTAAAAATTCCGCCCATCGACGAACGTTAAAGGACGGCGTGTTATCGAAAGCCTCGTGCCATTTTACGAGCTGGACCGATGATATTACGCAGTCAACCCTTCTTCATTCAGTCTTTATACAATGTTGCGTTTCGCGTAAAATCATTTTTTCTTTTTTTCTTTTTTCTTCGCGAGACTGTTTATTACGTCCAGCGGAAAAAAACAATTATTAATAATTCAAAGTAATTTACATATCGAACCTTTTTCTCTCTCTCGGTTATCAGATTTGTTCCTCTATATCAGGTATGTCTATAACTCTGATAATAATAATTCGAACATTGGAGAAAGCATGCTTGTGTATAACCGTAGTTTTTTTTTTTTTTTTTAATCGTGTTCCCTTTTCTTCACGCAATACTCACATTACGTCTCTCTTCCACCGAAATTTGACGCTGGGTTTGTCCGCGCTTTTCGAATCGTCTAATCGTGTGTGCTTACATGACTCAACATAACGCGAGAGCCGATAATCCCTCGTGTCTCTTACCTGATATTTCCTGATAGAGTGTAGCTGCTGCTGCGTTGGCTCGGTCGTATTGGCGTTATCGCTCGTTTCGACATTATTGTTCTGGGTAGAGAGACGTAGATTATCCTTCGGCGGTCTAGCGGGTGCCCTCTTCTGATCGCGAGGCGGGATGGCAGGTTTGACCCCGTTGAGACCGGCCTAAAAATCCATTCCAAAACACAACTCGTATTAATAGTCCCACGTGTCTGACGTCTTACACAATTTACTCTGGCAATTTCATCGCCTCTCACACGTGTGTGTGTGTGTGTGTGTTTGATTCTCTTTTCGTACTTCCAAACACACACAGACTATTCGGTCGATCTAACGTATGCGAAACGAGAGGAAAAAGAGAAGCTGATAGAAAAGCAATAGAGAGAGAAAGAGAGATGTATGCAAGCACTTGCAAGAAAGCATGTCGAGAGCAAAAATATCAAACGGAAGTAAAATGCCGACTCTTTCAAGAGATGATTGTATCGAAGATGATAACGTATTTATATATTTGTAGTATGTAATGCCGAATTTTTATAATTAAATTTCAATAATTGAATGTATTACATTTAATTATAAATATATTAATTATAATATGAATTATATTATATTAATTATTATATCATATATTAATTATATTAATATAATATTAATTCATATTAATTATATAATATTAATATTAAATATAATATTAATATACTTTATATAATATTAATATATTTTTATATAATATTGATTATATTTTTATAATTACATTATTGAACTTGTATTATATTACAGATGACAAGTCTGAGTCATTTAGAATTCCTGACTCATTCTTTAGCTCGCTATTTTGAATCATGTTACATCGTAGCCCGAGTATAATAAAATTTAATAAAGTATTCCCACTATATATCGTTGAAAATCGATAGGCATTTTACTCCATAAATTTCTTCTTTGCATAGCTTGCGAGTTTACTACTTTACCATGCTGTCGATGGCCTCATCTTAAAGATGTCCCATATTCCTCTACGCATGCTCTTCGTTTCAGCAATCGAACAGTCGTCTTTGTACTTTTTTTCTGCTTTTGCGATATTAATGCAAAATCGATGCTTCTAAAGAACGATCCGATTCAAGATATTTCGAGAAGAGGCGAAAGCCAGCGATCTATCTAGGTTAGCTCCTCGCGGGAGACGAGATTCATGGAAATTTCCAAAGTACAAGGACGCCGTTCGAAAGACTATTCGACAGACAGAAAGTTGTCAAAATCGAGTCGCGAAGTCCCATTGCGGTTTACCTGTTCGAGCGAGTCGACGTGCGTCGATTCGCGCGTATGACCCTTCGAAGTCCGCTCGTTCGACGATCTCTGCTTTGTACATCCATCAGAATCATCGTGCAAAGTCATCGTCATCGGTCGGTGCCATAAGTCCGTGTACCGCGTGATTTTCGGGTACGGGAGGGAGAGCAAGAACCGAATCCGAACGGCAGTTAAATCCGAAGTATCCGACATGCTTCTCCAACAAGCGCGAGATTTCGCGCCGGAACCGTCAAACGAAACAACTCGGTCCGGCAGCTCGGAACATTTGTACGCGATGACGGACAGGCTCGTATTTTTCCGATTCTGCGTGTTCGGCGAATCGCAGCGATCGCGGGGCTCCTCGTTTCGTCTCGAACGTTGAAAATCGTCGGAAACGTCATTGACGTCGAACAGACGGCGCGCGACCACGCGATTGCGTTTCGCGGCGGATGACAGCTCGTGCAAGGAATTCCGAGAATTCTGATTCGTCTCTTGGACAAAGGAGAGCCGAGTCGGAGGATCGGCGACTTTGAGAAACGGGACGTCGAGCAGCGACGAAGAATTCCTTTCACGCGCGCTGATCTTTCTCGGCCAGTCGGAGAAAGGAGACTCGACCTCTCGAATGTCCTTTTGAAAATCCGCAAGAAGACATTCCGACGAATTCGCGACTTGATCCTCGGAAAGGGACAGATCGGCCGAGCGCGTGGGATCGTCGATCGTTCTCGGTGAGGAGGAAAAGATCGTCCCATCTTCGTCTTCGTCCTCCGCGCGAAAGGGATTCCGCCAATCTTCCGGGATCTCGTCTCGAAGGAAGGACGAAGAGAACGGACGCCCGACGTTTCCCCGGAATTTCCGACGCAGGAAAACATCGCGGCGAACGTCCTCGTCGTGGAGCATATCGAAGCAGGGATTTTCGCGGAAGAGCTTCTTCGAGGAACAGGGCGAAGTAACCGAGAACTCACCCGAGTTCATGTTGTATGATTGCAGGACAGGTTCGTTAGAGCGAGGCCGCGTCAGTGCGTTAAGGCGATGCGTGCTAGAAGAAGCGTAGCAAAGCGATCGGCGGTGCTCGTTGTGAATGATAGAATGCAAGCCGTCGACTATCAAGCTCTTCACTCTAGACCTTACCTTTCTGGCGTCGTGCTTACGATCTACCGTCGCGCTACCATCGTCGCCGCTAGACAGCGTCGTGTAACGGCTATTGTCATTCGGGGGTAGACGGGGGGAGGCTACGAGCGCGGTGGTCGTGATGGTCGTCGCGATCGTTGTTGTTGTCGTCGTCGTCGTCGTCGTCGTCGTCGCGGGGATGTGCGCGCTCTCGCGATCGCGTTTCGGCTCGAGGGTGTTGTGCTTGCTGTTGCCGGGCGTGGTGGTCTTATTCGGCGGCGGATATACCGGGTGGCGCTTGGCGACCGGCACGAAATCCGGCGGACAGTCGACGGCTACCTCGCGATAGGACCTGCTGCCCGAGACCACGAGGAAGCTGCGATCGCGCTCGAGATCGCCCGACGCTTCGCTTCTCAGCGTGGAGTAGCCGCTGGAGATCTGCTGATGCCTGTGCTTCTTCTTGGGCTTCCGGGCCGACGAGGGGGACGAGGAGGAGAGGTGGGTCAGCTCGATGCCGAGCAGATCGTCGGTCGAGCCGGCACGGATCAGCTCCTCGATGTCGAGGCTGCGCAAGAGGCGACGATTTTCCTTCAGTTTGGCGCGCTCGTCGACGTTCGCGCTACGTTTCGCGTTCTTCGCGCCGGACTTGTTCGCCGAGTGCTCCGGGTTCGTGGTTGACGAGGGCTCCGTCTGCTGGTCCTCCGCGCGAACAGGCGGAGGAGCCTTGTCCTGATCCTTGGGGATCCTCGGTACGGACGAACATTGATCGTCTATCAGTCTGGTCATATCCGAGGTCTCGTCGGATCGCAGTAGACCCTGAAGGTCCTGCAGATCCGTCAGTCCGTAAGCCGGATTGTCGAAGGACGTCGTGTCCCGAGCTCGACCGAAGAGAGGGGCTATCTTGATGTCGGGGATCATGGATCTGCACGGAGAGCCGAGATCTATCCTTCGTACGTCGTACGACGTATGTCGCGCGTCCTTAGGTTTATCCTTATTCTTGTTATGCTCGAGCTCACACCTCAAGCTGGTGTCCAGTGGAGCGGTGCTGTCCGATCTACCCGACGAGCTCCTCGGGCTCGCGGAATCGTCGCTGCACGTCTTCAGCATAGTGGGGTAATCCTCTTTAGCGAACGGATAATCGTCCTCGACGTCGACGCCGGATTCCTTCTGTCCGCCTGCGTCCTCGTCGACGTTCTCGTACTCCCCGAGAGCTTTCAGGGCACTCTTCAAATCCGGCGAATCGGTCGCGATCGGGCTGTCGCGATACTTGTTGTCGATATTCGGCGATACTTCCTTCCTGGCGACCTTTATCCTCTTCTCCCCCTCGTCCTCGATCTTTAGCTCGATCTTCAGCATGGGCATAGACTGAAGACCGTTGATCGACCGTGAGGCGACGTCGTCGACGTCGTCGTTCGATAGTCCGAGTCTAGCGCGTCCGTCCGCGGGTGTGATGCGCGTCTTAAGGGTCTCGTTTTTAAGGTTTAGGGATAGGTCGAGGTCGCTAGCGCTACGGGGACGATGCTGTAGCCCGTTCCTATAATCGGAAGAGCGATTCTTTACCTTGTTGGGATAGGCCTTCTGTAAGAGGGTGTCGGGCACATCAACAGGTAGCTCCCGATGATGTCCCAGGGCGCCCGGGGCCCACATCTCATCGGGCCCCAGTCCCTCCTGCGGCTTCTTCGCGTCGCGCGAGCTGCTGTTGTTGTTCTCTTGGAGCTGTTGCTGTTGCTGAGAGTGTATGTCCGTCACGCCACTATTGCTACGTCTTCGGGACCTGAAATAAGGGAAGAGACCCTTTAATATTATTGTTAATAACTCTGTATTTTACAAATTTTTTGATATATATCATCGAGAATAAAGTTCAAACCAACACAACTAAATAATTAGCCAATAAAAGATAACGTTTCAACATTATACCAGGTAAATGTAGATTATATATATGCCTCTCATAATAAATAAAATAGTACATGCTTGTAAAAATTTATATATATTTAAAACAATTTTCTTAATTACTACGAATAATTAATTAAAATAATGCAACATCTTCCTAATACATATAGAAAACTGATTTTCGCGAGATAAATGATAGGAGTATTCGATAGAACGATAAATGAATGAGTAACTGTATTATTGGGAGAAGGAAGAAATTAAACGAAAGATAACTAACAGCTATTGGCACATATTTCTTACACGCAACTTGAGTGAGATAAATGGCCGGCTGTTACGAACACGAAGTAGTACGTTAGGACTTGCATTTGTGGATAATTAGACAGCTTTGAGGTGTAAACTGACTCGATATTGATTGTACAGCACCTACACGACAACGTATCATTAATAAAAGGTCGTGTTTGCACCATAGAGAAGGCAAATCAATATATAACGAGTGGTAAAATAACTCGATTTGAATAAATGCTCAATTGTTCTTGTTTCCTTTTTTTTTATCGAAAATAATATGAGAATAATAATGTCTAATTCTAGTATATAATTCTCTCTCTTTCCAAGTTGAGAGCACGAGTGAGAAATAAATGACACACTCGAAGTACGCGTGATTAATTTCAACATTACCTCAAAAGCCAACGGGCCAAAAATTTGCGAAGCAAGGTAAACGAAAAATATATATATACAGGGTGATCTACAAGTGTAAAAAATTTCGACAGCTTGTTTCAAGCTATTTCAAGCTTGCATTCGAGCTCAAAGAGCACATTTTGAGCACTTGTTATAACTCATTGCTGCACTAGATTATTATTTTCTAATAATAATTGTTAATTTATAAAGATATAGAATATGCTTTGTTCTTTGAACTGTAAGTAGATATTAAATCTACTATTTATTACCGCATTAATAAAACTTTGATCTCTTGTAGGTCTATAACTAATTGAAGTAGAATATCTATGTTCATATGACATTTTTTTAAAATGTTCTACCGAACAAGCTGAAGTCTCGAAGTTTTTTACACTCGTTGTAGATCACCCTGTATATGCGATAAATATTTGCCATCTATCTCGCGGCAATACCTGAAATATTCCCACCTTTCATATTTTTAGATTTCATAGAACGTGAACGCCGCTCACGTGGAAATAAATTCAGCCGTCCTATATATCACATGATTCTCGATAGTGCATGTTATATGATGTTTCAAACGAATCTCCTCCCGGTCGTTCGATCGTACGCGAAAAGTCACTGGGATATGCGGACCGGAAAGAAACTTTCGATACGATAAACCTAAAATATATGTATTACCTGCTGTCAGTCGTCGTTTTATCATACTCGAGAAGGATCCCGACGGTTCTTTTCCGTTATAAAGTTACCCTGACAAAAATAGCTTACACGTCGCATAAAAATCCCGCAATAAATATCTCGCGATTGCATAGTGAATATCGTAATTTTCCTCAATAGTCGAAACAGATCTATTTTTATACATAATTGGTAATTAAATAGAAAATCCACCGTGATATAAAAATGTAACCGCGTTACATGTATAGCGTTCGCTAAATCACCATATCTCAATGCAAATGTCAATCAACAGCAAAATACCCTCGTATGACAGCAATATTATTAACGCGACACATACTGGTTCATGAAAATTCATCATACGCGAGCTTGAATGGTATAATAAAGCGTATTTGAATTTTGCCAAACTGTGTGCATTGTATTATCAGTCGATCAAGGGGATGACAAAATGGTCAAACTTACAATTACTAACTGTTGAAATGCAATCTGCGTAAAAATTCTAAATTTAGATTGCTCTAAGTAAAAATATTTACCAATTAAGAACGTTTTTGTTTTAAATTGACGTAATAATAAAAATCGGGCATTTAATATCTTTTTTTGATTTATGGACTCGAAATCTTCGTTGACATAAACCGAACGAAATGTCAGTGCACATGTTTTTTCCGATAAATAAATGAATCAAATAGTGAAGCGTACATATATGAAAATACATATGCAATAAAAACATATAAATGTACATATATATATATATATATATATATATATATATATATATATGACATATCTCTTCTCTGTTATTTTAAATAAATATCCATGCGCCCAATATTTTGCACTGCTCACAATGATTTGAAATTTGAACATTAAAATGTTGCGAAAAAAATGATGGTCCATCAAAGGTTCTCCACGAATTCAAAATCAGCGTTTTCCCAATTTGACGACGCTATCAACATCCATAATTTTCATTCTCCCACGCATGCGCGCGCTTCTGTTTCATAATATATTACGAAGTGCGGAGGATAAATTAGATTTACGCGACAAAGACCGTTCACATACATATATATACACACATACACGCACATCCATACAGGAGACCAATAGACCTTTTCGCAGATCTGGTTACACCGGGCCTCTAGAGCATTCAACACAGGAACGCTATTACACTTGGTCCATACGCAAATACGCGTGTAAGGTTCATGAGGCGGACGTTAAAGAAGAAGACAATGGAGATCGCGAACAAAGGCGATAGGAAATAACGAGGGGGTACCGCGATTCAATATACCGTGTATATAACATTTGGGTGTAAATGACGCCATGGCATTTTCGGTCGCATTCCTTCGGAACACGTTTAACGAGATCTTCAGAATTCTTGCGATCATCTAACAATAAATAAGAAATGCACACCACACTTTTCTCCATTTATCTCGTAGTTTCATAAACACATTTTTTTTCTATTAGTGCAGCGTATAAATAAATTGGAAACACATTGCACTAAATGATTATTAATCTAGAATATATTTTTTTATTAGATCAATAACGAAAAAAGCATGTTTTTTCTGTACAAAAATTACGTTTCAATCGCGCGTCTCTCGTATTTCTTGCGCACAATTTTATAAGCTTCAAAGTTCACACAGGAAAAAAAATTCAATCTCGATGGCTGAATTAAGGAAGCGATCTCGTTTTTTGTACCTTCCGCCTGTCACGTTTCTTAACGTATTTACAGCGGGAATTAAATATCTCAATGAAAAGGCGGAGAACGCGAGAAGAGGCCTAATTTCTGCGACGTCCGGCCGGATTTCGCTGGGGAGAAAAGGTTGCGTTCTTCTCTCTCTCTCTCTCTCTCTCTCTCTCTCTCTCTCTCTCTCTCTCTTTCTCTCTCTCTCCGCGTAAGAAATCGCCGCGAATTGTATACTTTCCAGTAGTAAATCGATCGTGAGTGCAGATCGCGCCGCGTGCATTCGTTCCACGTGTAGTCCGTAAAACGGAAAACGTGAGCAGGTCAGCATGAAACCGCATTTATTGTAGACCTGTCCCGGGGAGAAAAGGCCCTCGAGAGGAATCGCTTTTAAAGGGAAGACTGTCGAAGTAGCCGGTGTGAGGATGCATTTTCAAGAAAACAGAAACGACGAGATCAAACCGGAGAGTCTCGAGCTAAGGTTCCTGGAAGAAAAACTTTCCAAAACTCGGGAATTCCTTTAATTCAGACTGAGTGCATTCCTGCCGGTCCGAGGGGCCGATAATCCCATTGTCGAGGGGAAAAAAAAAGTTCTACCTGGTTCTACTCGCGAGAATGACAATAACGCGAATTGCTGCGCCGTAATTTCGTGCGAAATATCGAGCGACGGCATCAAAGGGATGAAAATATTACGGCATTTATGGCGATGATGATCGGCTATATAAAGTAAATTGATGATAACGATAATTATCTGACGTGCCGTGTTCGGGCTTTTATCCGTGTGAATTAACTGAAAGCTAAATTACGTCACAAAAGCTATCGCAGCATCATATTCATGATATGACCTGATATATGAGGCGCCCAATTTCGAAAATAATAATATATCCTTTGTAATAAAAAAAAAAAATTGTAAAATGTGATGTGCATAATTTCGTCATCGATTCAAACTTTTAGTAAAAAAAAAAAAAGAGAGAGAATTCTCTTGAGAAAAAGATTTGATTAAAAAGTTTTCTTGGATTTTTCAAGTTTCGCGAACTAAAAATTTGAGAGATCCGTCTTATGTCTTTTTCTCAATAATTCAGAAAAAGATGTTTTTTTTTTCTGAACACGAAATGTGCGTGTGCGCGCAGCACACACAGTAGTTCTTTAACGCATAAAAGCCATTGTCCTCTCTTTTTTTTATATGAAATTTTATATAAAATAATGCGAAAATTTTAAATTGTGCCGAGAGAGTGTCGCTTTCCACGAAGCGCATTTACGACGACGCTACCAATTTACAGTAATTGCCCCGAAAAATTCGCGAGATATATACGAGTGAAAGTATCCTGACGAAACGCGGGAGGAATGCGAGCTGTCTAATAAATGAACGTATCAGCGCCGCATATCTCTTATACAAATCGTGACGCCTGCGAAAGGTCATTCTTGCTTTCTCAATTAATTTCTCCATTCATGTCTACCATTTTATCGTATCATCCGTTTTCTCACCGACTCGCTGCTTTATTCAGTAGAAACTGCCATTCACTCGTGTTTTTTTTCTTTTTTTTTTAATAATACGCCGTTGAATCGCGCAACGTTATTACGTTAGCGCGAGATGATTCGAATCCGCGCGAACGTGCGCGAAGCTAAAATGATCGTCGCGAATCACGCGATGACGATCGCGTATCGAAGAGACAATGTCACGGATTACGTTGCATTTGCGATATCGGAATTTGAAATCGCGCGACAATAAAGTTTCCGCGTAACAAACGACAGCGAGTATCGGGAAATTAAAATAAAAAATAAAATTCGTCGCTTTTTTCGAGTCGACTCCCGAGTCGGTGCCGACAAAACCGATAATTAAACGTCGCGACTCTTAAGGTGTCGCGCGAGCGAAAAGGGGCACAAAAATATCGATCTCCACGCTCTCTCGATAGAGACGCAATTTATTTTTGTAGCGATAATTACGGACGCGGGATGCGGGAACGAGCGGGCGCGGCGGAAATCAAGTTTCGTTAAAATTAACGAGCGCGCGTAACCGCCCGCTATTTAACGAAAGATCGGGGGCGAGCTCAAGGCCCGAACAATTATTCGCGTAATCGCGTGCGAAATACGCGTTCGAGGAATTATGTAACCGTGCGAGTTACATAATCGAGGATATAGATACCATACATATTTCGCGCGCGACTTAAATTCCAACGAAATTTTTTACATTTCGCGCAAAATCTCCGCGCGCGAGATACGATACGTCGACGAAAATTTTCGAATACACGAGCATTTCTTTTTGCACGTTTCTTTTTTGCATCCTCTAACGGATCTATCGATACGCTATGTTTTATAAATGCAAAAGAATGGGAGATAATTTGTCGGAACAAACGCGCGTTTTGACGATACGCAACATTTGCGCGACAGAATAATATAAATCTTGTTACATAAACTTTTATAAAATGCGTAAAGCTTGTTATATAAACTTGTCACGGATGTGCTATTCAATTACAGCTTGCAGCTACAGCTAGATTAAAGCCGGTGGAGCTTTAAGCCGCTGTATAGGCGAAGATTAAATTAAAGTGGATTCATCCGACATACATATAAATTCATTTATATACATATATACTTTTCTTAGGACGCGTTTATGAGAATTATTGCACCGATAGAAAAAAAAGAAACATCCGATATATTTTGCGCACTGAAAAAATAATGCATTCTGTACTATCGGCTTTTTTAATCGTAATATAATTAATCTTTCATATACAAAGTACCAATTGAATAAACATATTCGTTATGTGTAACGAAAATAAAAAGGAAGCTACTCTGTAAAGAGTCAGCCGAATAAGCAAATGTGTTGCTGGTATTTCGGACCGCTATCTTTATGATACTGTGTGCAACTCGGCACATCCGTCCCTGGCTTAACGATATTTGTGGAGGCGGGCAGGTGAGCAGGGCTGCAGTCAAGAACGGAAACACGTGATCTCCCCTTGTTTCAAGCTTCATGTGAGAATTCACGTTTGATGTTCCCAGAGTTGGGAGAGCACAGAGATATTCCCCAGCGTGATTTTATACAACTTTAACCATACGACTATAACATTCCACTTTACACGAGTTTATAATAAGTACGCGGCTATGTATTTACATGCTTGTTCCGAATTTTATTAAATACTAACTCTCGCGAGAGAAATTACAGTTTGGAGCAAAAAGAAATATATAAGGCACATTTTTTTTTCTTTAAAAATTCGGATATTCTCGCTTTGGAAAGTAATTTAATTATTTTAAAATTCAATTAATTTCATTCAATAAATCTAATTAGTTTAAAAATAAAATTAATGTTTAATCGCGCAAATTATATTGCCGTTAAAAACGCGCGAATATACCTGCCGTATAAACAATCTAATCATATGTAACAAGGATAATTCGAAAATTATATTTTCAGATTTTAAGCAGCACGAAAAAATAAAATTATAAGCCCCCCTTATAAAGCGTGATTCCGCGCATAAGTTGGCGCAAATGATTGACTCTCGATAGGCAATCTTACCCCGGTATTTATGTCCTCGGACTATAGTAATAACGCACAGTTATTACTGAGATCTCTTCCGAGTGTGCTGAGCAATAAGTGACGCTTGATAACAAGCGGGCTGCTATTAAATTATCGAGTAGCTATATATCTCACGAGAGGGACCTTTAATACATAATATCTACATCGTGTTAGACATTAACTCTCTCTCTCTCTCCCTAAGGAATACTCTTGCACGAATATACCCGGCCCTCTTTACCCAATCTCTGACCCTCGAACAAGTATCTTTAATTAAGAGCGCTAAAAATACAAGGTTTTTATATACCTCTTTTTAACACTGCTACCAGAGCGTAATTCGCCTGTGTTGGACGAAATTTTTTCCCCTTGTCAGTCTTGGAAATTGAAAGCGCAAAGTTGAACGAGAACAATTACGCGTACCTTTAGACACACGCGCGCGCGCGCGTATTTCTCTTCGCAAGATAATTAAATGTCATAATTGCAGATTGCGAAACGCATGCGAGAATAGCGATCGCGATTTGCCAAAATTGCGATACGATATCGGGAAATATTAGCTACGTGTTTCTCCGTGTTTCAAATATCCGGGTGTTACGTCGAGATTGTCGCTGTAAGCGACCGCGAACAATACAATCTGTCGTTGTGCGCTAATAACGCCGAGTATCAATATTTAGAATTACGACATTCCGAGCATGCGTGTGCGCTTTCAGTCATGTGCAAACAACTACCTTCGGAATAATGGAGCGGCAGGTACTCTCTGACGGAGAAGAGATTTATGATTAACCAACCTGTACCGATAGTTTTTGGCAGCGTACTACTGAGGCCGGAAAGTACTGTGACTGTGAGGTTTTTTGTCGAAATTTATCACCCGTCGTTATTTCACGCGCGATGCATCCGGATGTGCACGAGCGTATCGAAATCGTGTCGTCAATCGTGTATCACGTACTCGAAATGTTCAAGCGGTTAGCAAGAAGGTTTACGGTCGCAAGGTGCTTTAGAAAAGCGGGCCGTAAAACTTCAGTAAGCACGTTTCGAGAATTGAAAGGACGGATTTCTCTCTCGTCGAGATCATATATTGTTTTTTCAACTCGCATATTTAAATACTCGTGTGCATTATTTAAATGCAAGAATAAACGTTCTATTAGTGAAAGTAACGATGATGATATAAAAATTGAAATTCTCCTTGTGAATTGAAAAGATTTGTAATTTGTAATAATAAAAATCAATCTTTGCGCAATTTCGAAATACACATTTCTATAGATTTTTCACGAATCCCCGGCGATATATCTATGTCAGATGCATGCATCAGCCATTAAAAAAAAATAATCTTCTTTGACAGGTTGAAACCATCTATTTTCGGTCTCGTATCAGAAAATATGTGAAAGTTGAAAAACGTTTTTCGTAGTTTTTTGAAAATTCCACGCTGATGGTAGTCAGATTTGGGGATAAAAGGCCTCAGGTAGTAAAAGCCCTTTCTCAGAACTTTTATTTCATCGTTTCTCCCGTTACAAACGTGACCACGAATTTATCAGCTCCCATATGATATGGCAGTAAAAAGTTTAAAAAAAAAAAAAAAAAAAAAAAACCATCGTTTTCTATAAAAAATTAAATTACAGCGAGTTGGCAAATTCCCGAATGAAAAATCCGGGATATGTAAAGTGCTCCCTTCTCTATTCTGCCTGACGCACAGCCGGTAGATTCTTCTTTTTTTACATATTCATTTTTGCATCGCAAATGAACCATCAGCGATTGTTTTCGCTCCTCGCGATTGCGCGCGCGCGGAATACGCGAATTAATTACGGCCGCGTAATCGAGACGCGCATCTTGTAATAAGGAGACCTACCAGTGTAGCGTTTTGAGGATTCTCATGGCGTGGCCCTCTCAGCGACTCGTCCTTCGCTCAAACCTCATGGACGATGCTCGCGCGACAAAGCTACGCGTCTTAAAACGGCCGAAGAATCTCAATGCGAGACCAATCTTCCGTTTTCTCTCTCTCGACCTCGGCGGCGCCGATCCTTCCTTACGACCCGTCGTAACTTAAGCACTCTTCATTATCTCCCAACCTGTCGTCTTCCTGCTTACGTTCGTACCGGCCTTGTCCTTCCAATCTCGCTTCCTTCTTCCCGATACGTTAGGTATTTTCACTGAAATACCTAATCCTATCCTTCTAAGTGATTCCTCCTGTCCTTAGTATCTTCCTCAGAGTCTTTGTGTCTTCTTTCATTTAACTTCAATTCGCGTCTACACTTTTGCTCTTGATTTGACCTTCGCGAGACGCTTCTACATTCCGCACACGATCCTCCGCTTCCTCTTACCACACCCCGTCGCCTCATACCGCGACGTCATTAAATATTTACGCCTCTTCTCTCCTCGCGGAGAGAGAGAAAGAGAGAAAGAGAGAGAGAGAGAGAGAGAGAGACGAATTCTTTCGCCGCGCACAGTTTTTTCTTCACCAACTCTCTTCCATCCCTCTCCACTCTCGATGCACAAATATCCCGACAATGGAATGGATTCGCGTCTGCGAATCGAGTTCGTCTACGTCTTCGTTCTCTCTGCGACTTTTCCCTGACCTACGAAAGACCTTACACGTTGAAAATTCTCTCGATCGATCTCTCGATCGATCCTTCAACTTTCAACATTCACCACGTGTCTCGACCACAATTATTTACGACGTTCATACACGATTCGCGTGACAGTTCCTTATATACCTCGCAACTTTTCCCGGAATTGTCTTCTCTCTCTCTCTCTCTCTCTCTCTCTCTCTCTCTCTCTCTCTCTCTCTCTCTCTCTATCTCTCGTTCTATTTTTCTCCCTCCCTCCGAGAATCTTCTTCGTGAATCACTTTACCTTAACACGGTTCGACCTTATCTCGTTGGCTCCACGCGTCAGCGTATTATCCGCGCGCACGGTGGCACATTCCACCTGTACACCGAGGGGCACACAGGTATATACGCACACACATATACATGTATACACACCGACACGGGTATTAAGGTACGAGCGGTCACGCGACGGACGGCGATGCCGCAACGACGACCGGCAAACTCAACGGAGGAGGTGTATGCACCTTCCGAAGGCTGTATGCGACGAAGGAGGAGTCGGCGGCGGCGGCGGCGACGGCGCACTATATCGCGGTGGAGAACGCTCGTACCGGTTTTGGCCCTGTCGCGCCGGCGGACAGATATTCCCGACTCCGTTAAGTTGCCTTAATTGCGCCCCCACTTCAACCCCGACGATCGCGGCCGACGCGCGATTCGATAGTGAGCACAGTCGATTGATAATAATAGCCGATCGAACACGATCCTCACTTAAGCCCGCGTATCGGGCATATAATGCAATTCGCTCCGGGGTGCCGAGAATAATTTCCGCTTCTTTGCGAATTTTACCACGCACCGTTGAAAAAAAAAAAAAAAATACCGATGATTGTACTTTGTAAGGTTTTTTTTTTTTTTTTTTTTTTTTTTTTTTTTAATTACGATGATCCCTTCACACGGTTTTCCTGAGACCGAGGAACGCACACGAGGAGGGCAGGCGTCCCTCCGGCTTCGAACTGACGTGGGTTTGTTGGCTTCGCTTTACCCCCAGAGAGTCCGGTGCCCCCTTCTCGTTATGTTTCTCTTTCTCTCTCTTCTACCTGTTCGGGGGCTCTCTCTGCCCCTCTATCTCGCCATCTTTTCTCTTTGTCTCTTTGTCTCTCTCTCTCTCTCTCTCTATCTCTCTCTCTCTCTCTCTCTCTCTCTCTCTCTCTCTTTCTCGCACATATACTCTATCGCGCGTCCCTCTCCTTCTCAAATGTACCCCCCTTCTTCTCTTCTCCACCTCCCTCTTCGGCGCTTTACCTTCCAGCTGCGCGTTCCTGCCTTACCTCGCTCTCCCTCCACTTGCTTTTCTTCCCCTCCACAACTGTTCACCGGTTCAACCACGAGTATCTCCTTCCATCTCGTGGCATTCGAATCGTCCGTTTCGCTTCGTTCGATCCCTCCTACGATTTTCCATCTTTCTTCCTCTGCCACCCCCTCCCTCCCACTCTCCCTCGGCTTGCTCCGTTTCTTTCCCATTTTCGGCTCCCATCGTCTTCTTACTCCATTCTTCGTCGTAGTTCTATCTTTCCTTCTTCCACCTTCTATCCGACTCCGGTCTGCATTCCTGTTTCTCTGGCTCTCTGTTTATCTCGGTGAAGCGCTCTATCCCTCGGTCGAGCGTCTGTCTTTGTCCAGACACAAATTTAAACCTCTTCTCTCTCTCTCTCTCTCTCTCTCTCTCTCTCTCTCTCTCTCTCTTTCTCTCTCTTCTCCAATCTTTTTATCTTTTCTCTTTTTCCACCGACGCTCAGAGGTGGTTCTGATTTCTTTCTCTCTTCTCCACCGCTTGTATCCGTTCGCTCAAATCCGAGACTCCTCTCCTGCCACAGCGATCACGTGGTTCCAGCATTGAAGTCTCTCGCTCTCTCTCCCCCGCCTCCACCTCGCGCGAGTTCAACACGCGCGAGTAAAAGTGTTCGTGACACGTACAATACACAAAGACAGACACACACACACACGCACACATACACACGCACGTATTTATTCTCACGCATACATTAGCGTTCACACCGCGATATCTCGTTCGCGTCGTATAGTATTTCGACTCTCAGCTGATCCGACGATCGTTTACATCTTTCTCACGATTATCAATCCGACCTTGCTTCCCGAATGTTTCAGACGCTCGGAACGTCTTTCCTCATTCGAGAAAAAGCCGCGATTGAGTCGCGAGTCAGCGAGGCCTGAATAATGGCAGACTCGATGGCCTCCGGCAATTTATCGATCTCGGTAATAAGATATACGAAGCTGTGCGCGCTTTTAAGTCGTTATTTGATTAAAAAAATCGATCCCATATTATATAGACTCCGGTCGCATTACTCTTCTGAAATTTTATACACCTCTCAGGAATGACACTCGTCAAAGTCATTGTAAGTTATACTTCGTCATACAAGTGTAGCAAGCTTGTTGTAATTTTGCGCAAAAGCTTGAATATCCGTTTGAATATCCTTGTCCGAACGAAATGTCAAATTCTCCCATTTTGAGGATACAAAAAAAAATATATACGTATATACGATATAAATGTTAAATGTAACATTTCAATGGAGAGTCGTATATGTATGCTTTTAAGTGCGTCGCACTTGTGATCGGAGCCGCGAATGAAGATGGGGGGGGGGGGGGTCACTCGACGGGACCATCGAGGATGCAGGATGGTATCGTGTGAGACACCTTGATATTGTGTGCAGATTTTGCATCTGCAATTTTATTGTTCCCGGCGACGCGACGGAGAGGACGGCCGATTGTAAATGTGCGCCGCGTCAAATGAGACAGAATGCGAGTATCCGCCCTCGATCACATTGCGCAACTCTCTCATTATTCGCGGATTAACTATCCGTCGCGGAAATATTTATCGATTGTATTAAAGTCGCCCATTGAATCTCCCGCGCTCGCTGATTCGAGGGATTCACGTCCGAAAATGTTGCTCGAAGAGTAATTTGCGCGGATAAAAAGCTCGCGAAGGCGTTTCATTAAATTCATATGCCACGCTAAATTGAATTATGTAATTCTTTGACTAAAGTAAATTCGATAATAATGAAATTGAGACGACGAGAGAGGGAGAAAACAGATTACCGCGTACACAAACAGCATAATCATCGTCCAATAATATCTGATCCTGACCCTGCAGAGATAAATGTTTCGGAAATCAGCTGATTGATTAATCGTTGACGTATTGATAAACAGTGCGTTTCTAGTATATTAGCAAAAATATCTATTTAGCAAAAATATCGAGATGTCGTTTGTTGCGCAAATTAATTCTCAATTTTTTATGTTAAATATTATTTTATGCGAGATATTCAAATTATAAATTTATCAAAATAAAGGTTATCGAAAATTCGGTGAAAAATAATATTTATTATCTGCATCTCCGTTTCTGTTTTTCGAAAGCTTCTTTCTTGCAAGTCCACGGTCGATCGCTCATAACGTAAAAACTCGGTTCTTACATTTTTATTAAGATCGATTGCAATTTGATTAAAGCATCCATGAACGAAAGAGGCGAATCCTAGGATTTATGCCAGAATACGTGGAAATGGTAAAGTTCTTGCCAGCTCATTTTCTTAAAAAAAAAAAAAAGAAAAAAGATATATAAATCTTGATTTGTGCAAGTAAATGTTACTCATTTATATTCGCGCATACGGAAAGATTCGAAGAATAGCTGTAATATTTCGCCGAGAGAAACAACAACAACAAGAAAATAACGAGGACCGATGATTTGCGGATGTTTTCCCTCATCATTCGAACATTGACGTTTATTAAACGAGCGGCTGAGAGCACAGGTCGTACCATTATCTTCTTTCGTTCGGGTTGTTTTATCACTATCTATGTCAGAGATAGAACGAAAGAGAGAGAGAGAGAGAGAGAGAGAGAGAGAGAGAGAGAGAGAAAGAGATATTCTGTTCTTTCACACTTCGGTCACATTATCATGCTCATTTTCTCTCTTTGAACCCTCTTTCTTGGCCTTCCTCCAATCTCTTCGAAGCCATACGTTGCATGTCGGCGCAATGTGGTTTGCATAAAACTGAAAAGTATAGCCCGCAGATGATGAAATTCGGCCCAGACATTCTCTATTATTCTCTCGGACCATTCTGGTTAGCCACATTGCGTCGTTTTTTTCAGAAGAAAAATCACATAGGGAGGACTCTCCTCAACAGTTTAGTCGATTCTTGATAACAAACATCCGTGCAAAAAAAAAAAAATATGCAGATATACTTCGCGTAACAAGCTTTCGTAAGTTTTATATTGTTGCAGAATTTAAAGTAGTTAATAATTTTTACTGCATCAGAGCGTAAAAAAAATATTCAACAATGTTATTGCTAAAGTACATATGTATGTAAAGTCCTCGGAAAATAACATTCGACTCTTCAATCTAATTTCAATCATGTTTTTCGATAAACTTATCGTACACCTGTAATTTTTATTTTCTTTCCGATTATGCGCGTGAAAGATAACAATTTACATTTACGATTACGAGGCCTACCGAGCGAGAAGTAAGGTGCCTTAAATAGAATCTCTTAAGCCTCGAATATTTGATCTAAATCAGAATGACGACTCGGTCAATATGTGACTCAACCAGTATCTCGATCGTTTCTATAGACATTGTCAAATTGTGTGTTGACCGTCGGTGGCATATTCGTCGTACCCGCCAAGGAGATTAACTCGCCTCTATCTATCCGATACTGTTTGCTCACCGATCTCCCGTGGTTCCGGTCACTGAACCCGCCGCGAGTGCAGCGTCGATCGCGATAAAGCGAATATCGACTTTTACCACGTGGCACGTGAGGGTCGTGACGTGACGTCACTTTTTACGAGCCGCGATTCGCCCTTTTTACGGTCTCGCACGGAGCGTCGATTTTCGGAGTTCGGGAGAAAGCCCGGGACTTTGTCGACGCCGCGACAGAGGCGAAAACTTTAACGGGGGTTTCCCTTCCCCCCTTAAAATTTCGGAGCACGTCCCGAGACTCGAGTTACGAGATCCGACCGGGTACTTCATCGGCGAACGAGGGGACAATGGTACTCCTCTACGTCCCTTTTCGAGTGAAACCAGATTCGCGTTCAGGCCAGGAATCGTCGCCCAGAAGTCGCTTAGTTACGGAATCCTTAAGTCTATAACGTGCTACGTATCTCTTCCCGTTTCAAGTGGCTCTGTCGCCAGGGCGACAGGCCCCCGCCGGGCCCTGTCTCAAGTTTATACCGATACTAATAGGCGTAACGGAGCAGAGTGTAGATGGTCTTAGGCGGCGCCGAAAAAATTTCGAAACAGTCGTTTACCTGAATTTTGCGAAACGTGTGTCTACCGGGGACTATTAACGCCTACCGCAAGGACTTAATGAACGATCCGCGTGACCAATTCCGTCTATTTATCTCTCGCAGTCAACACGCAGTCATTTACGAGTTTTAGGTATCCTCGCAACATGTCTGTATTATTACGATAAACTTGCTACGTAAATTGGAAAATCGATCGAGATAATCGTGACATGTACTATTCGAAGCGCTCCAGTATTTTAACGATTTTCGATATGAGCTTTAATTCGCAATATTCGGGGGCGTCCTTTGATCGTTTTATGGTTGGCCGATTCAAGGAACCAGCGGGATCGATCCGTATACAGGGTGACGCGGGAGATTCACTTCCTATACAATTTTCTAATATTGTATACAAATAAATGACACGAAATTTTCCTCTGCTCCTCTCCTGGGACGGGAAATGATTCTCTTTCAACTTATTACAAGTTTCATTTGTGTTATTAAATATTGCAGTTTACTCTCGTGTAGCACACGAGAGTAAACTGGGACACGTGAAGTAATTCGAGACCGCTTTGTAGGAAGTGTTTCGTGTTTCCTGACGAAAACAGTTCCGTTTAATATCCGACCTTTCTGGCCATCCTGAGGTTGGTTTGATTTGACGATGTCGCGTCGAAAGGGACGAGTTTAGAAACGGAATTTCGGATGTACAACCATCCGAGACTCTTCAACAGGCCGCTGAGCAAAGGATCCGGCTCTTCCGGTCGCCGGCGTCTGTTTGGGACGAGGACAAAAAGGGGCGGATATAAAATCGGGAAACAATTCGCCTTTTGTCTTGCGGCGGATTTGTGGCAGGATTATTAATATCCTCGAGGAAAGGAACGGAAGTGGAATGAAAAAGCAGCCCACACAGTATACGTACCACGTACCCGCTTGTGTGTGTGTGTGTGTGTGTGTGTGTGTGTGTGCGTGTCCTTTTAAATAATCTCGCTTAATCTACGAAGAGATATTAGCGGATCAAGGGATATTACTGGCAACGCCATGAAACTGTGCCCTGGTCGCGCACTCGCGCGGACACTTTAATTAAAGTCACTAATGCGAGAAAATTTATTACGACCGCAAACATCACGGATCTATCAAGGTACCGTGCTGCTTCAAACGCGAGATATCCATGCCTAA
The DNA here is from genome assembly GCA_949152495.1 of Lasius fuliginosus. Classification (NCBI taxonomy): domain Eukaryota; kingdom Metazoa; phylum Arthropoda; class Insecta; order Hymenoptera; family Formicidae; genus Lasius; species Lasius fuliginosus. The sequence goes on from OX424451.1 coordinate 2,685,336, forward strand.
TTCGGATATTCATCATCTTACTTGAAAACAAATATACAATTTTTCCTCATAAAATTAATAAATAATAATTTAATGACGTACTTGATAATATATCTATGTATCATTTCGAAATTATACAGCGAGCAAATATTAAAACAGTTAAATTTTACCATGACTAAGCGCTTTTTCAGTCAAAAAGCTTGTATTTTTTATTTTTTTTTTTAATAAAGTTTTAATCAATATTAAATTTCATCCTTTTATAATTCCTTTACTTATTATACGAGCGAAGGTAAAATAAGAAAATATGAGAGAGCTTTGTGTTCTCCAGAAAATTTCTCGTCGATTCCGATATTACGCTTAATTTACAACGTATCAATACGACACACAGATTGACGAGGAAAAGGGGCGTGTCTCGCAATAGATAATCTTCTTTTTCGTTATCTCTAAACGACCCGGTCAATTATCTACGATCGTGCGAATTCCTCTCTCTCTCTCTCTCTCTCTCTCTCTCTCTCTCTCTCTCTCTCTCTCTCTCTCTCTCTCTCTCTCTCTCTCTCTCTCTCTCTCTCTCGTCATCGCGGAGTCACGTGAACGCGTTTACCTGCAAAGAATGGAAACTCCGAGTGGCCGAGCAAGACATACCCAGCATGCCTTGCACGGGTCACACGCCCGGTTCAGGTCGATCCACATCGCCATAGCACCGCGGTGTAAAGAAGCGTACAAAGGGACGAAAAATCTCTGTCGAAAATAACGCACCGGGTGAACGTACCATGAGTGGGAAAGGAAAGAACAACCGCGCTGTTATCGCGTTTTTTTTTTTTTTTACACGTAAACGAGAACGGAACGCGAAATTGTTGACACGACGACCGGGCGCCGTGTATGAGAACTGATGTCTGGAATGTGGCTCTTATCGTTGTCGGCGCATGATATCGAAAGCTTATCTTGGCGGTCGCCTCGCGCCGTACATGTGAGCAGATATGATTCGCGCGGATGTACACGCGTTAATGAGCGCGTAATAATTAAGCGCGATGGGCGCGCGAGAGACGAATTTCGGGGCGGCACTTTGCCCGATTGTTTCATGCATAAATGCGCGACATCCGGGATGCATGAATTCACCAGCTCATTCGAGAGATATCGTTTAGGTTTAGACGAATGTTTAAACGTCTCCCGCCATGCAAAGGAACGTAAAAAAATCATTTCCTTCTTCAATCAAAAATTCAGTCTTTCCACACTCTCTCTCTCTCTCTCTCTCTCTCTCTCTCTCTCTCTCTCTCTCTCTCTCTCTCTGTCTTATAAGTTTATCTTTAATCATATTAACGAAAAATTAAATTTGATTTTAATTAAAAATTTAATGTAATTAAAAAATTAATTTAATTACAAATTTGTTGGAATTTCGTACCAGCTTCCTCTAATATTTTGATCGTTTCAAGGTTGCTCAATTTAATTCTAAAATGTGAAAACTCATTAAACCTAATACTGAATTATTAATTTAATGAAGAAAAGAGTTATATTTTTTTCTACACGGAAAATTAATATATCAAATATTTTTTTCGTTATTCGACTAATTCGCTAAATTCAACTCATTGTCAGTGGCATCTTTCTTGCGCACCTTGCACTATCATACTCACAATAGCACGGTCTCAGATATATCGACGTATCATCTATTTATATCAAATATTGACCCTGTGTGCAACACAGACACGTGTGTGCTCGCACCTGAAACTTCGAGCTGTGAATATAACGCGTGCATCGGGGTTCACGCCCCGGTGGGAGCCGACATGTGCTCAATTACACGCGATAGGCAACCCCTTCGATGAGTCACTTGCGGCAAATATAAGAGAGGGACAGTGTTTCGGAGCCGTATTCACAAAGACGACGATACGTTTTCTTCTGCGTATCCCGATATATATATATATATATATATATATATATATCGGGAATATATATATATACATCTTTTTTTTTGTTCGTCGTGACGTATCCGCGAATCGGCGTCGCGACGACGTCACATCGCGCGACGTGACGTAAGATCAGTACGAAAATTGAATCCGTGACGCACGCGGTGTTGATAGACGCCGGCTGGATTACTCACGCACGATAGTGCGTGACGTTCTCAAGTCGGATGACTAATATATGTATAATCGGGAATCTACCTAAAAATTTAAATCGCCCGAGGCGGCCCGTGACACCGAAAAACGCGATGCATTTTATAAACGTATAAATCGGTTAGAGAACCGCTGTGAGAAATGCCGCGGTTTCGCGCACGAAATCTCGCCGCTCTCGTAATAGAATCAACTAACTATATCCAATCCTTGACCTAAAAACTCATTGATCTACTAGCGAATTCCAGCGGAGTTTTCCTCGTGTCCTACAAAGCGCGATTACGCGCGAGTGACGAGGCGACGCGCAATTATACGCTGTGTCCGAGAAACGGCGGTGTAATTCAAAATGCAGTGTCCCCGGATGATAATCGAGTCTTGTCAAAAGACAAATTGCCGTCGCTTTTTTATCAAATGAGTGAGAAATCCTTTTATTCGTTTCCGCCGTTCGTCGTATTTACTCTCTCAGATACTGAGAGTCTAATGAGAGCAAACGTGCGTTACTGTGTGGCGTCCGTGTTTATGAAAGTAGATACTTTTTACATTACGTCTCTTGTGTTCCGAGCACTCTCGAGAATCTGTATTTTTCATATATATTTTTATTACACGTAATAAATATATAAAATCTTTTTTATGTATATTTATTATACGTAATAAATATATAATATCTTTTTTATATATTTATTATGCGTAATAAAAATGTATAAAAAAGACAGATTCTCGATTAAATATATTTTATATATATATATATATATATATTTATTACATATAATGTAATATATTTATTCTCGAAAAAATTACAGTAATAAAGAGTTTTCTCATAAAGATTGTTTACTTAATGTTCGCGTCCGAGAGTACAATATTCGACAAATTTTATATCAATACTTTTCGGATACCGGGCGGGCCAGCCTTCTTCAGATAGTATAAGCGAAAGAACGCGCTTTACTGCGCTTCTCGCGCCGACGACGAGTCTTCCGGTGCGTCAGGTGCGCGTCCCTGAGCCGCGGTCGAACGACAGGAAACACAGGTGTGCGCGTCGGTGGACCCACTCTACTCTACCTACGTCGGGTCCCAAACCTACCTACGGTCGTGCTGCACGACGATTATGGCGTACGATGCGTATCGCCCAGCCGCGCGTGCAGCACGGAATTCTTGAGAAAGTTTTAGGCGAGGGAACGTCCCGACAATGGCATCACACAGGTATATACGAATAAATAGTCGGCAGGTAATCCCGCAAAGCCCCTCCGGGGCTTTTCCCTCGACGTTCACGATTGTGAAGGTCGTAAGAAAAACGCAGACCATCAGCATCTAAATTCCACGAGCGAGCCTTCGCGGATCACGAGATGAGAAGCTGCGCGAGAGAGCTTAGTCAGACTCCGTGTAAAGTAACTCAAGTAAATAAATATTATTCTTCCCGTGAAATGCTCTCGTTATATATATATGTAAGTCTGTGTATTTTTAATCGAACAGTTCTCATCGAAAAAGGCTGCCCCGATTTGAAAGAACGAGGATTAAGTTAAATTTAATCTTAGTTCTTGTGCGAAAAAAGAAATACATAGCACGACTGACAATGTTCATTATACAATCAACATTTCATGTTTTAATGCTGTATTCACTATTTACTTTATTTATTGTAACAGTAAAGCAGCTGGAAAGTTTCAAACTGTATGTCTACGTCGCAAGCTGGGGAAAATATGACTAAACTTGCATTACAATAAACTTCTCGAGGTCTACAAGTTGTATTATATTTAAAGTTCGTTGCATTGAGAATGAGCGCGTAAAATTTTCATCACAATAGACACCACGAACCTTATTATGATAATACCATTGCGTCCCTACTCATTAACCTCATTATTATAATTTGATATAATACTCGTTATTTATAATACTGTCGTTTGCGCGAAAGCGCATTAATCATCTCTTGATTATCATATTTGTTGTAAATTACTTTTATGTGCGAAATGTCTAATAAAACCTTTTTATATAGAATAAATCTTTACGAAATGCCGAGGGGGAGAGAAACCCGATTAACGCTTGGAAACGTATTATATCACGCACAAAAAAACAAAAGGAAAATCGTATCAGTTGCCAGATGCTCGCGAATAAAGATCACTAGGTATACGCTCTTTTATTAATATGTCGAGTTTTAGTTCCATTAACTTCATTAATTCTGAAAGCTCGACGTAAAGCAAAACGCGAAATACGAAAGTGCGAATTATCCGGATTTCGCGGAATCAGCTGATTGCTGATATTTTCGAATATAATATAGGGAGCAAGTTTAACATTCCGCTACTTTCCGTGAACAGCGCGGACGACGCGGCAAATTAACGAAATAGCGGAAGCAATAGCCGGAACTAAGTGGAACACGGAATTCATTACGGGAATGCGTTTGAGCAATTACACATCGATGTACCGTACGCGAGCTGTTGATTGGATTTGAGTTTATGCCAAGGAACGCGGCATAGACGTTGTAATGAACTTTCAATTAAGTGCCGTAGTCCCAACAGTGAGATTAGTGGCTCTCCGCAACGTGAATGGGCTATAATAAAGGCAAAAATGTTCTTCGTGTATGGAAGAGAACGATTAAAATGTCGTCGAAAGGCGCTGTACAAATGAAACCGAGACCGATTCAACAGCTGATTCTAAGACAGATTTATGTCTCACGCGCACAAATATCTTTCTGTCATTTCATTTATAAAATCATTTTTTTTTAATCGTATAAATCTCGATATTTTATCCATGATTATTTTGCAAGTATATCCAGCTACAAATAAATTTAACTATAAAAAACCGCGTTCGAGCTTTGTTTTTTTCTCTCTCCTTCGACTGGACGTAAAACCTTTTTTTTTTTTTTGCTTTTTTATATTTGGATATAAATTTTAACCGAGAAAAAAATCCGGTGCGTCATCTCTCATTGTTTAATTAACAAACATTTATAAAAAACGCGATACAAATTTCATACGTCGTCGCATAATAGATGTGATCTTGAGCGTCGCGCGGGAAATCAATTACGATCCACCGGAGCGAGGAATGAAAAAGCCGACGACGGGTCATCGTTCGATTTGACATCGCATCATGACACGTACTATTACTGCAATTGTACACGCGATGACTGTGTGTACAGTCGATCATCATCGCTCGCTTATGCGGCGATATGGAGGAAACGGCGGAACGGAGCGTCGAAGCGAAATGCTCCATTTCCCAGATACCTCGTTGTTATACACGAAGAGGGGGGTGAGGGGGGGGGATGGAGGGAAATCGGTAGATATAAGCTATGCGGTATTTAAGTACCGTTTTCCGCGGTGTGTGTATATATCCGTGCGGCCGGTATCCGCGGCGCTCAATTAATCGACTTGATTAACGACCGTGCCTGTCAACGGTCACAGGCCATTATTCGCGACTCGCGTGGCTTTTTTCGATACCTTTACATCACCGCATACTCGAAGAGAACTTTGGACCGGACGTATTTCTCGCGAACGTATTTCAGAAATTGTCGCGCAAGCGATTTTACGTCGCGTGGGGCAAAGAGCGAAAAATTGGACTCGCGAAAGACGATATCCCGGCATGATATATCGACGTCAGGAAATAAGTATGTCGAAAGTTGCGAAACAGATGTTCCCGAGCGAATGAATACTCCGTATCCTTCGTTATGTTAATTCCATACGCAATTGCATTATTACATCATCGCGTAAGAGAAATACACATCTCTCTTTGCTGAGGAAAATTCAATTCAATTTTCTTCAAAACAATTCCATTCCTCGAGAAAGTTCGCCCGCTTAAAGTTCCACGGTCGTATTTTCGATTTATCCGATAAACAGCTCTCGTATTACTCTCTCGCGAGCACGGAGTAAAACTACTTCGTCCGTTACATCGCGGTATGCACAATCGGATTCAATGTAGGTGGAAGCTCCTGCTATGGATCGCACTCTCCACCGGAATCCAGCTTCCTCGAGCGAGCGAAGTTCTTCGATCGCCGATCGAGAAAACGTAATATCGATCCGAGAAACGCGCTCTATAGTTGATTTCGCCGTCATTGTCCGGCTGCTATTCTCCACAGAATCATCGCCGCAGCTTTCCTCCGGAGTGCTCGACCGAGGACGATAAAACGTAAATAGATCGCGATAAAGTTACGAATATGATTCGTATCCGATGCGATCTCTTTTGTAGGTCGTCGCGTTCTTCTTCGCGGTCTGTATTCTAAGCGAGGAGATCGATCTTTTGGACGCGATCATCCGAAGCAAAAGATAACGATTCGCCACTTAACCCTTCTGTCAATGCATTTTTCATTCAATCATATTTTTTCTATCAACCAATATTATAAATATACATCTCATTATTATTATTATTATAGTTTATATTTATATTTATATATTAATTTATAAATAAATTTAAAATATATTAAATTTTATTAATAAATAACAAAAAGTAGTTATAAGAAGAATATTAATTTTGGAGATTAAAGGTGTAATTTAAATATTATTTTTTGAGAAAAATTATTTAAAGCGATTAAAATGAATTTTTAATGAGAAGTGGGATAAACTAGTAATTTTTAATGAAAATATTTTTAATTTACAAAATTAATTTTTATTAAACTATGCAATTTTTCATTTTTTCATCAATGTATGGGTACCAACCGCGTTATATTTTAGGAAGTTTCCGAATACAAAGGTCCTTTGTATCTTGTTTCGGGCGGAGAAGAGTTCCGATACATTTTTTTAACATTTAAAGTTGCTTCGGGTACCCGTTCATTGACAGAAGGGTTAATTACCGAGTGTTGCACGCAACGCTCTTCGAATGGAATTAATTTTTCTGGCGTAAATATAATGTGCAACACGCGGATATCTCTCCTTGTACGCAATTTTTCGCGAGAAGCGAAACGCAACTCTTCTCTTCCCACTCTCTGTAGCTTTAGCGTTTACTTCTCGATGAGAAAACTAAAAAGCGTATAACACTATTTTTATCCGGGCGTAACGTTTTATCAAGTTCCTCGGAAAGTACATCGGAGTACTTAGCCGGGCGCGATAATTCTCTTTCTGACTTTAATTCCGACACACGAGCGGGACATAAAATCAGTTCGACTCGGGAATGTGAAATCACAGTACATATATAAAACTGTAAAGTGATAGAGTAATGTCCGCCGACGTTTACGACGCCGATGACGACGACGACGACGGCTGCGACGACGATGGTCGTCCACGTGCATTCGCTCGTTTACATTCGGGATATCGGTGGCGTTGCAACAGGCGACTGTTTACAGACTTGTTTACAACTGTTTGACGCGAAAAAGGGTGCGCATAATTTAAATAAAGCTGTACCGCGAATCTCGAAAAATTCCACTCTGCGTATCATGTGTTATAAATAATATTAAGAGAGTCAGACATTTTTAATAAATAATATTAAAATGGGTCAATAATCTTGTTAAATAATATTAATAATCTTGTTAAATAATATTAATAAATAATTCGAATAAAATTGTTGTCGATTTGTGACTTTTTCATTTATTATATCGGTAAAATGCGCCACGTGTTAATTTTGCGTCAAATTTAAATTACAAGTGAGGCAGCAACAAGAGAGATATATATATATATATATATATATATATATATGTTTTTTGTGCGAGAATAAATTAATTAGGACTTTTATTTAATTTTACGGAATACTTGAAGAGACAACCGCATGTCTAATGAGAGATAAATTAATAATTTTTCTACAAGATAAGGAGAGAGAGAGAGAGATGTATATTTCTTTTTTTCAAAACAACGTCTCTCTTTTTCCAGCCATTTCCTCAGACACGCCTCATTCAATATTCCTACCCCTTCATATTAATTGCATAATCGCGACGCAATCGTTATGCGCATCGCACGGATAACGTAATATGACGTAAGAATAATACGAGCGATGTAACGCGATAGCGTCTCTTATTTTATCTGCGTCTTTTATTTTATTCCGATGAAGCCAACGTGAGTGAGCGTCTCGCAGCATCATCGGATGCTGCGCGAACGCGAGAGCGTTGAATGAACGTTCGCCGAACGCGCTCTGTGCTCAGAAAAGTGTGTGTGTGTGTGTGTGTGTCGTGTCCATTAAACACTCGGCTCTTTTGCTACCACACTTTCCATCAGCGAGCAATTAAATCCCACGCACCTTTATGCAGCGATCCTGGGAAATGAAGGAGGGACAATTTCCGTGCGACAATATTATTCAATCGTCGACGCGTGATGTTTTTACGAATTAACGAGACGATTGCTCGATCATCTCCGCGCTCGAAAATCGCGCGAGAGCTATCAAGAGCAGACTTTCGCGTATGTACATCTGTAACGTTCTCGTAGGAATCGTTTTTTGACGTTGACGTTGAAAATGAAGACGACGGAAAAGAGAGGAAGAGAATAATAGAAAAAACTCGTCCGTTTTATTTTTTTTTTCTTCACGAACAATTTAAGCATTTAATCTAATTCAATTTTGTGCAAATATAGCTCGTCAACTACAAACGCGTTAAAATCACTATTAAGAGTTTTCGTATTGCAAAAATTGTTTAAAAAATGCATTAATCTTTTTTATACGTGTCACATTTATAATGCACGTTACAGAGGCTACGTTCGCGTTACGTATTCAAATAAATTGTCAATCGCTTCTGTGTAAATATGAAATAATAGTGTATTATTTCTCTGTCATTGCCTGTATCAATAGTAGGTCAGGGAGAGGAGCAAGAGCATTATCATCGCGACACGCTTGTAATTGAAGAAAGATTATAGATTGCAGAGAGTGTTACACACGCGGACCGCCTTACAACGCACATACTACTTTATTTACGCGTCTCGCGCTGCGCAGCTCTCCTTTAACTTCGCGATATTTAAAGAAACGCATACCTCCAAGTTATCCGTATAACGTAATCGACCTAAATCGCCATAAATTGCGCGACCGATCTCTCTTCCAGAAGAGCGGTGGAAGAACTCGCGTAGAGTTATTGCCTTCGCGGAAACGCAAAAAATTGGAGCACGGATGCACAAAAATGAATGTGTGTGTGTGTGTGTGTGTATGTGTGCGTATGCGCCTGCATATAAGTACGTCGCGATGTGCAAAAGACCGTGAATGATACACGCAATTAGCGTTTTTCATCGACAAAATTTTTCCTCTTGAAAATAATCCTCAAAAAAAAGTGAGATAAACTTTCTCACAAAATAACAGATCTCGTAAACAGGTTAATATGTATAATTTCTCGAGAAATTTTAATCTAAAAATATATTACAAGCTCTTGTTTTTTCACCATGTAAATTTTACTTCATTTTAAACATTTTAATTAGCGCGAATGTCGCGACTATTCAATGTAATTAAATATAAAATTAAGAGTCGGTTATAAATTGACAATTAAATTCAAATTAAATGGAGAAATAATAATATTCTGCGAGTCACACACACATATATATTTACATCTTTGAGAAATTAAATTCGTGAAAAATCCGCTTGTAATTGAAAAGCTCGATGACGTTACGTCAAAATGAAGTGTTAAAGGAATTCAATTCCCTCACAATACGTACTTCCGTAGGTATAACGGCACACCTTGTATATATAGAGTTGAGAGAAATCAGTCCTCCAAAGTCATATATCCCTCGCGTAGAATTCGTTTAGAGTAGAGAGAGAACTCCGAGATTAGTCCTCGAGAATTAACATGAACTTGGCGAGGAGCTCGGCGTAAAAGGCCACGAATGATGCGCATAATGTGTGTTAGACGTGAACAATGGGCAGCGGGCGTGTCGTCTCTCGGTACATACATATGTATATACATAATATATATATATATATATATATGTGTATATACAGCGTCACCGATCCTCGTCATCCCCCATCGCCACCTATATACCTATATCCTCTCCCCCCCCCCCCTCTCTCTCACACACACACACACACTCACTCTGTTCCACCTTTCCGCGCCTGTCATCTCATTCCTGTCTGTTCATCCACGCATCACTCTCCTCTTTCTGCTTCTGCGCGTGTGTTTTCGTATTTTTTTTTTTTTCACTTTGAAAGCGGGATGTATACTACTGCGTGGTCGCGGAACAGGAAACGCCATGGGAGAGTGAGCAATCGGTATTCCACGACTGTGTGTCGCACACGAGCGAGCCACCGCAGAGAAAGAGAGTGAGAGAAAGAAAGAGAACGAGCGCTGTGTATGTGTAACGAGCAACGACGACGGACCGCAGGAACGGTTCAATCACTGAAAATGCACTTGAAATTCGCTCGCCTCTATCTCCGGCCCTATGTCGCCAGCGCGAATCTCTCGCACGTACGCGTACAAATTGTTATCCGCCTTTTTTACGATCCGGAAAAACGTTTGCAAACGCGCCGTTTACACGCCGGATTCTCGCGCGCGAATTCGCGACTGAATTATTGGGCTTGCTACTTCGGCTAAACATTTTTCTTTTATTTTCTTTTCTTTTTTTTTTTTTTTTTTTTATATTAACGGGAAATGTTCTTCTCTGTAGATGAAAGCTGATGGAGATTATTCTGCGTGAATTATTGTTGAAAAAATTGGCGAGTGACGTTTCGCGAATTAAATCGAGATTATTTGCGCGTAAACCTGTTGGGGGAAGAAGCTATTGAAATATCCGTAAGAGAGTGTAGAATCTGTCAAAGATTTTTATAATCACATTTTTTCACAAATCGAGATATAAATAAATAAAGATTTATATTCGCCTGCTGTAATGTATGATATAATTCGATGTGTAAAATGCGATGCGTCGCGCGAAAGATGACCTTATAGGAAATCGCGATACATTCGTTTCTTTTAAGGCAATCGTTGTTCGAGCCGTCCGCAAATGCCGACGTGAAGAAATGTCACCGTTCCGACCGGACGCTCGTAAGCGTAAACGCAATTGCCGGGTATATATCGGACGATATCGATTACGAGGTAGAGCGAATCGATATCGGTGACGAACGGATAACGAACGTGAGGTTACGAAATTAAACGTGCGGCCTCTACAAACATCGCATTGAAAAGTTATCTCGTTAGTTGCCTGGTAAATTTGATGCATCTTTCAAAGGCAATCCTTCCAAAGTCAAAAGTTATCAGATTTGACCAATTTAGAATCAGCTTATCCTTTAACAAGATTTAATTGAATATTCTCTCTCTCTCTCTCTTTCTCTGCCTCTGTCTCTACGCGCCCTTCTCATTTCGTGTTTCTTTAATTCTTATTATCAAACCTCAATAGCGCAGTAAAATTTGCTTATTATTAAACACGAGCGATAAGATCTTGTTTCTTGGGAAATATCACAGCGTTTTGAAGGGAATATCGCGTTGAAAAACGTGGTGGTCATAAAAAGAGTTTTTCGGTGGAAAAAAAATTGCGACAGCTTCGGGAGGCTGCGATGTAATACTAACGCAAAAACCGGCTTGTGCGCAAATGAAATTCTGTCTGCGTATTAAAAAAAAAAAAAATGCGTTAGTTGCAATAATTACGCGGGGCTTTTAGGACGCGTCGCACATGAGATGTCTCTCGCTTTGGAGCGTGAAAACTGGGACAGTTTCCGGGCGCGGTGCTCCGATCATACGAGATTACTTCAGATCCAAAGAAAGGATACCGATACGAGATCTCTTCTCTCTCTCTCTCTCTCTCTCTCTCTCTCTCTCTCCCCCTTCTGTCAATGAACGGGTACCCGGGTACCCAAAGCAACTTTAAATGTCAAAATGTGTCGGAACTTTCCTCCGCCCGAAACAAAATACAAAGGGCCTTTGTATGCAGGAAACCTTCTAAAATATAACGTGAAAAAATGTTCGATGCCCAGCAGGTACTATAAAAAAAAAAAAAAAAAATTGTCGCGGTGCAATGTGTCGAAAACACGCGGTTGATATCCGGGTATTCGTACATTGATGAAAAGATGAAAAATGATGGATTGACAGAAGGGTTAAGCAAACTTGTCCCATAATGTCCCATAAATAATGTTTTCTCTCTCTTTCTCTCAAAAGAAGGGAAAGGATGAGAGAGAGAGTGAGACTCGCTGACGACCGACGGTTTCGCATTCATTTTTGGCCATCATCCCTGCATTCATTTTCGGAGCATTCATTCTGCAGTCTTCCTCGTCAAAAAGCGTCCCGTGTCAATAGAGCGCATTCATTTGCACCTGAGCGATCTGCTCTCCGCGAACTCATGAATAAGTTACCTACAATCTGTTCTCGAGTCCGGCCCGAGACGCCGACGCGTCTAGTTATGACGCCATTAAACTTTCCTCGCGCCGTTAATAATTCGCGCATTAATTATTGTCCGTCTCTCGTCGTTCGTGTTTGACGCAAAAGTTTTAAACGAGTCCACGAGCGACGATTCCTGTTTATCAAGTTGGAGAATTAAGGGCGAACGCTGCGATGAACAACGAGAAGCTTCTGCGCGAGGAAGAATTCCGCAGAGGATCGCGGATTTCGCATCAGAGAGCCCGCATCTGAGAGAAAAGCAAAGAGAAAAAAGAAAGGGAGGAGAGCCGACGAGCGTCTCTCTTATCGTCGTATAGATAAAGCTCGATGTTTCCTCGGAAACATCGAGCTTTAAATAATACACTCTTCTGCATGTCGGAAGGATACGTCAAATGTGAAACTATATAATGCGAAAAATCGCGCGGATTCTTTCGTTCGACGCGCGGAAAATTGGAGAATCTTATATACGGGTATAATACGAGTACCACACAAGAGTGCCCAGCTACACTCGTGCCGAGTCGTCGCACTTCAAGTCCCCTCTCTTCCCTCCGCACACGAGTCCTTATATATATATATGCCATGCATCCCTCTCGTGTCATGTTAGAACGCGCGAAGGAGGAGAGACAGCGAGAGGCTGTGCGGCAAGAAAAGAGGAAAGGAGGAAGAAGGCGAAATTCAGCGAAAGAAGAAAAGAAGAGGGAGGGAGAGAGAGAGAGAGAGAGAGAGAGAAAGAGAAAAAGAGGGAGAAAAAGAGAGAGATCAGGCCTATGTCGAGGCGCTGCATACCGAGGACTGGAAAACGCATTGTTTAGGCTACACTCACACCGGCACAGGATGGGTGTGTCGCGAGCGTGAAATACCGGCGAAGTGACTTGACTCTTTGGAGAAATCGAGTGGAGCCTTCGACCTGATGCTCGAGTCCCATCGCAGATATCAGGGTGCATCGTCCACCGTATTTGATCGGCTTTCGACGATTCGAAGATGCACTCTTCGCGAATCGAATTTCACTCTAAAATTGCGGACTCGGTCTCTCGGCACTCTTCTCGCGGTGCATTTCAGATGCATTTAGTTGCAACGACCATAAAAGCCGAGGATCGTATAATCGCCCGCGTCGAATTAAATCGCACTCGTGCGAGTTTTTTTAGGATTGAAGCTTCTCGAGTAATAGCTTTTTTTTTGCAAAAATCTTTTTTTTTTTGTAGAATAAAATTAGAATCCGTTATTAAAGTTGAAGTCGGAGCTTTTGAAAAATCTTCGGCAATTATAATGGAGTTATCTTTATCAAAAAGCTCATTAGTGAATAAAAATTTCAATATATATAATATCATTAAAGCTGATAAATAATAAATTATAAAAGAAATTTCACATAATGACTTTTAATCATGAGTACTATGTCAACTGATGAGAAGAGAATGGATTATAAATGGATATTATATTGCAAAGTAAAAAGATTTGGGAGACACGTATTTGTAAAAAATCGCTTCGTAGCGCTATATCTTCGTATCTCTTGCAAGAACCTAAGAGAGACTCTCTCTTTGATTTTATAAAAGATCGTGCTAAGTATGTTCATGGCGACATCCAGCGGGCATCGGCTGAATTTATACTTTTCTATCTAAGGTAAAGCAGAACACGCGCGGAATTATAGATCCTAAAGTAATCTAAAATAATTGTCTCATTAGACACTTGCCGCACACGAAGCACACAAGTGTGCGCTTGTAGAACAGATAAAATATTATAATCGCGAAAACTCGCAATTAAAATTCAAATATTCAAACTAGCTGTTAAAGAGTAAATTTCGCTAATTTCGCGAATCAGCTGATTCAAATCTCGCCGACAGTTCTTGTTCAGACTCACTTAATCACCCTGTTACAAGTTCTCTCGGAGCGGAGATTCGGCCATTAATTATCGCGACCGAATAAACGATAAACGATAATAATTAACGAGCGAGAGCGGGTCGATAAAAAAAAAACTTTTTATATATCGAGTTATAAATATACACCGGCGAAATGTTCACCGTCGGTTTTTAGTGGATAAACGCCCCAGTAGAAACGTTATTCGCACGGGAACGAGGGATTCGGATGGACTTACAATGAGTAGAAGGACGGCGCTACAATGGACGAAAAGCGCCATCGATCGAGGAGCGATTTGAAGAGGAGCGTAAGTGCCTCGGCTCTCTTAAAACTCGCGCACTTACAGTTCACAACGTGCCCCTTACCTGCAAATTGGTTCGTCTCGCTCGTCCGGTGGATTCAGGAAATTGCCGTCGTTCACCGCCGAAGACGTCGATCCCCGCGGCGACCTCGGGCCGCCCTCCGGTTCGCCGATCAGCACTTCTGTCCGACCATTTTGGAAGGGGCTGCTCGCACGACGTTCGCCGATCCTTCCGCCCTGCACCGGTTGCTGTGTAGAGCAAACAATTTCACTGAGTGATAAAAGGGCTAAGAAGAGCCAATCGCGAGATAAAGGCGCGAAGTAAAAGACTTAAATAATTTTAAGTATTATTAGTAAAATAAAATTAATAATTGAAAAAAATGTAAAATTGTTTAAATCAATAAAAGCAAAAAAAGACTGTGACTATATCAATATGAGTGGTAAAAAGGCTAATGAGAGCCAATCGCGACAATATCTAAAATTATTTAGGAGTCTTTTACTCGTATCTTTATATCTCGCGATTGGCTCTTATTATCCTTTTTATTATTCATATTGACATAGTCAGAGCCTTTTTGTTTTTATCGATTTAAACAATTTTACATTTTTTTTTTTTTTTAAGCCAAGAGGAATCCGAGCTTATCGCGCTTCGTTCTTTCGAGTCATCAATTTGGAATTTTTCGAGCACAGATTTCTCCTTAACGATATTATGCGTGTGTCAAATATTTTTATTAATTATTTTTAGATATTTCTTAATGACAATGCGTATAAAGTTCTCTCGATACTGATTATTGATATATATTAAAATATACACAAAATTGCTTAATGATGTGCTGAGACTTAATTTAATTTTGAGGATAAACGTATAAGGAAATAGTTGAACAAAATGATACCGCGATTGTAGCTCGACCGTTAATTCAAAGAAACATTCCGTGGAACGTAAATAACAATAGTCCACGGATCTTGCGAGTCAAGGCTCACATTAAAATGCCTAACGTTGGCAATTAAGCACGATAAACTACCGATGGAGATTTACTATTCCGGGAAACTGGTTAATAATTACTTAAGAAATCCACAACGGATGTTACTTATATAAGCGACGCGCGATCGGTGCCAGCGGAATATAGTGTTGAAAAAAAATGCGTCTGTGAAAGCTACAATTATAATATAACTCTATGTACACAGCAGGCAGCTTATTATTGCACAATATAAGAAATGTACAATCCATATATGTATGTATATGTAATAAAAACCTAATACATATGCCTCTGATTATTTATATTAAAAAATCCAGTGTAAAAAATCTATTTAATAACTTAATATTATAATAGCACAAGAAATGGAGTAATATTTCGAAGATAAATTTTTCCGAATATAATTCCGTTTGTATCCGAACTTGAAGATGAATTACTTAAGAGAGGGCATGTACTAACCAAGAGATTCGCCTCTTCGTAACTATGTTGCTTTTCCAAAACGTCCTTCGGCTCCTGCGAGACGTGTTCCACTCGAATGTCCGCCTCTTTCGCTAATCCCTTAGGAATCGTACCGTTGCTAAGTTTCGTGGAGAAAGCATTCGTGCCCAATTCCCTGAAAAACAATTAAGACAGGATCGAATTAATTTACAAATCCCTTTATTAGAAATATGAAATATAGCGATGGCTATAAAATGTGAAGCGTCTTCCGCCTCTTCCTCGTTGTACAAAATAAAAACGGATCGGCATTGTGAAGGGATATCAATCGCGACAATCGCAATTTGTCATATCCGGCCTGTGACATATATCGTCGCCTCCTATTAGGTGTCGTGCATATTCTCCCTGCTTTTACAACAGCCATTGGTGGTTTACTATGCTTCGATAGGAACATCTCAGGGGATATTAAGCCTTCAGAAATTAATTACAAATATCGCAGATCTCTGCAAAGCAAGGCACTATACTGTACGTTCAAAACGAATTATTTTGCGAATCGTTAACCGCGGCATCTCTGGACCCCTCGATTCGTTTATCAACCCCAAATTCAAGAATAAAAATTTTCAAGAATAAAAAATCGCCCCAAAGTTTACATCCTCGACGCAATCTTCATTATTAAAAATGAAAATAAGAAAATAATTATTATAAAAATATAAAATAATTATTTTAAAAAAAATTGAAAGTATAAGAATAATATAAATAGAATAATATATAAAAAGAAACGGATAAAACACTTACTTGTCTGCCAAAGTAACCGTAATTTGGCCATTCGTCACGTCTTTCGCAGCGGAATCCTCGCTCGTGGACGCTACCGCGTCGTTTATCTGAAACATTCGCCAAACATACACATTAGCTGGATTTTATTCCGGAGAATCAACCTATCTGAATCGATTGCCGACAACACAGCGACGCTGATTTGTCCCGATAATACTAGATCAGCTGTATCGTGTCTCATGCAAAATTTTCCGCGAGAAAGCTACATCAGCGGCGAATAATAAATCCCATCCCGTGATTGAGTTTTGTATTTAGCCGCACGATGATTAAAAATTTAATCGAATGTAGAGTTATATGTGTGTCGCGTTCACGTAACAGTAATACGGCGTAGCATTCAATTTAGCTTTATGAAAAAACGGCAGAAGCCGGATAGAACGGTTTCGCTTCGTTTTCGTGTCGCGCGTGCTTCCGTATTTCTAGGAAAAAAAAAACACAATTATTTCCACCTTCGACGCGTAACGTATCTATTTAATTCGCGACACGTCGAGCCACGCGCGCGCGCTTTATGTTAAAGAATCGATACTAATTTTAATAAAAAATTAGTATTCGCCATAAATGCAATCGTAAAAAAGGAGACAATCGTCGACGTGTCGCATTACATAAAACCCAGAAAACCGGTCAGCAATATTTAGCGATAAACGAACGGTGCGTGAATATCGGGCCAATGTCACGATGATAGCGTCACGAAAAAGGAATGCTAACAGCTCTTCTCTCGTAAACATTCTTTCCTCATACATCTATATATGTATATATATATATATATATCAATATAAAAAATGTTGTTTAAAGTTTCCAAAAATAAAATAATTTAAAATGTGTGAGAGAGGAAGAAATAAGATAAATAATTTCTCTCTCTTCTTGCTATTTTTTTTCTCTCAATCGAATAATAAATATTGTTATTGATCGCATCTTATTATTGTAACACTGAAAGTTCTTAGTTCACCCGCTTTTTATTTGTACGTCGTCGAAAGTTTGAAATTACAACTGTAAATTCTAAAACCTTATGTATACAC
Organism: Lasius fuliginosus; assembly: GCA_949152495.1. Taxonomy (NCBI): domain Eukaryota; kingdom Metazoa; phylum Arthropoda; class Insecta; order Hymenoptera; family Formicidae; genus Lasius; species Lasius fuliginosus. The sequence goes on from OX424451.1 coordinate 2,702,992, forward strand.
GTAGTTTAACGTAGATTCACGTGTAGAAATGTCTGATTAAAACTCGTTTTCTATTAAAAACTCATCAGCATCTGAATGTCTTAAGCGGTTCCTTCGCTGCATCCTAATACCATCCTAATGCCAATGTCGGAAAAAAAATTGATACGGTGGAATGGCTGGACAATTTCCCGAACGATTCTCGCCGTCGTCGCGCGACGAATTAATCCGAAGTCCCGTTGTCTCTCGCGGCTCTCATTTGACTGAATTATCGTGCTAATATGAAAAAAAGAGCATAATACGCCGTGCTGTTGATAGCAATAAACGTTGCAAACGATACGAATCAAGAAAACTCGTTAACGGCCGTCATCGTGTGTGTGTGTGTTACGACATCCTTCGTGCAGTTTCTTCGTTCGACGTGTGTATTTCGCGCGAGAACTCGCGTTGTGCGTGCTTGCTATATTATAGATTTTAAGCCCGCATGCCGTATCGCAATCACGCGCGAAACAATCCCGCATACTACCCTAAAATATCTCGATCGGAACGCAGTTAATAACGAACAATGCGCGGAATTTTTCTCAGGTTTCTTTATACGGTAACAATATCTCCTTCCTCCTTCTTCCCCCAAAATAGGAAAGCGTCAATCAATTTTATCTATTATAATATTTATATCATAATATAAATATTATATATATATATATCATAGTATTATATAATATTATATTATAATATTATATTATATAATATTTGTAGATACGATCTCTTATATCTATTTATAAAAATATGCGAATATATTGAGGGGGAAGAATATTTTTTTCCATATTTATAAAGCGCGCGTAAGGAATTTTAAGAAATTTTACGCCTTCGTAGGCATCGAAACGTGAATTCATCTAAATAATATCGGCTTCCGCTGCCGTTGAAAATTACGAGATACCGTTGAATAAAGCGTGACAGCGACACATTTCGCCGTTTGGTTACCAATGTCAGCTGATCGAGATACGTCAGATATCGATACATTTCGAGCGGCTCTCGCCGAAGGAATACGCGTCTAGATTATTTTCTGCCTTTTTTTTTTCTACGGAACGCGTCATCGGCGACCTCATAAAACTTATTATTGCGTAATCGTAAAGCCCCGGGAATTCGGACGCGCGAAGGCGCGCGAGCGATGCAACCGCTCGGGAGAGAGAAACGAGCACGTACATACGTATAGCTCCGCACTCTCGCGTAAACAAGGCCGCGCATAATCGCGCCGCGTTCCCGCTCACTCTCCGCCGCTCATTTACTTTGCATTCCGCATTTCATAAGCAACCTCCGCGCGTTAATAACGATTTCGCTCGCGGCCGATCGATTCATTTGCACGCAGCCGCGACGGGATTCGCGGGGACGCGCGCCTCTTAGCATGTCGGATTGGATCCAGCGGCGGGCGCGAGCGGAATAAGAATCGCGGGCCCCGGGATGACAGAAGCGCCGAGAATGCGACGTCGCTTTTATTCACGCGCGCGGAACCCAGATTGTATTCGGTATTAGTATCCCCGTCGACGAATTAACGTTCCCGACGCGAACGCCTCGGTGCGCGAATTGATTATGCGCGACGTGTCTATACGACATTCGCTTTGCTAAATATATTTTAACCCTGGAGTGGTCGCGCGCGGATGACATTAGTCAGGCACAAATCTGCAATTTTTAACATGTAATATAATGTTAATTTTAATTAATTTTTATTAATATAAATTTAAGTTTAATGATTTATTTATGTATTGAAATAAATAATATACGCTCATAATGTATGTCTTTATATTTTAATTCGTCTTTTGAAAATGGATGACAGATGTCATCCGTGCAACCTCTCATAACGTCCCATTTGACAGCGCGATCACTCTAGGCTTAAATCGAGAAATTTTGAAAAAAAAGCGTATTTTAAATGTTATTATTTTCAATGAGATTATTAAAAGTAAGAAATTATAAAAAGGAATTTAAAGTGCCAGATGTAACGGAAACTATCTTATTCTTTTAAACCGTTAAAAACGTTTTAAAACTTTAATAAGCGAGATATCGTAAAGAGACGATAATCTAATACGTGTAAAAATCGATAAAGAAGATCGCGAAAAATCACGTTTGCTTAAAGCGGCGATGAATCTAAAGCCGATCCTCTGGCGTAAAAAGTGACTTTCCTTCACCTTCTTCGGCGCGGTGAGAAAGAGAGAGAGAGAGAGAGGCGTACAAGATCGTATCTCGTCTTGTGGAGCCATCGAATCACTCGAACACGATATTAACAGGCGATTCAACTAATTACGTGTCCCACGCTCTTGCGTACCTGCTGATGTAAAATGGCCTGGATATCGCGAGGTTGGATCTTCTTCAGCGCCGTCAGTTTCTGCAGCCTCTCCCGCGCGCTCCTGCGAAACAGAGGAAACGTCGGTTTGTAAAAGCTGTGTCGCTCGTGTTTATCCTTGTGCGAAGGCGAACGAGATACTAGAATGAGGGGAGTGAGTCACGGGAGACACAGAGACAATCCTTATCGCTATATAGACGACAGTGTTTTCTATTCTGCCGTTCCTTTTTCAGTCTTTCTCTTTCTCTCTTGGAAACGCATGCTAATGCAACTGCGTTTGCAAATTGCAACTGGAACCTATTGTTGTTGAAATCTAATTTGCAACAGCGAAAAGACAGGACGAGGAGAAAAAGAGAAAGAGATAGATAGATAATCCGCGTTTCTATTAAAGATACTTTCTCGGAAAATAATAGTCCGAGTAATCAGGGGCAATTTAATGGGCGCAATTTTTTCCTAAATAAAATACACACACACACACATATATATATGATTGAAACTTTTCGTGGGTGAGATAAATCATATCTTTGAGCGATTAAATTTTCTACCCGAGAAAAAAGGTATCGAGATAAGTAAGAGCGCAAAATTGATTCTGTCGTATTATTGGCATTAACATTGAGATACCATTAACGTCAGTATTAAAGAATCTGTATAAAAGAAAACGCGCGCCGACTAGATCGATATTTCGAATAGCGAAGAAATATTAAAAAGAAGAAGAGAGAGGATAAAGAGAAAAGAAAGAGAAAGAGAGAGAGAGAGATATCTGAAAATATGGAACTCTTTTCTCGATTTCGCGATATCTCATCACGGACTGTCATTATCGGACTCGATTGAAACGCATACTTCCGTGGGATTCTCGTGACATTTAGATGACGCATTCTCGCGTTCGATCAAAAACACATATTCGCCCGCCGGACATAACCGCCTTTTATATGACGTTTAATCGATACACGCGATTCCGCGCCCCGACAGGAATGTGTTTACACTATATAGAAGCGGGGCACATTTATTAAAGATTTCCCGCGCGTGTATTTCTAAGCGTGTGTATCTAATGTAAGATGCATGCGTACTCTACAGGCTATCATAACCCATTTCCAAGATGCCAAGATCTTTAGCATTATTACGAGACAATCGCTCCTTATCTCACCTTTCGACGGCGATAACCCAGGCGTCTCGTATCCGCCCAGCGTTTGGCCCGTCCAGCTCTTCTGTCAGGAATTCACGAAGGATTAATTAAGGCAAATTTATCACGTATTTAACACGTCTGTCAAAGAACCCATTATACAAGGCCGCGGTTAAACAAACGGCCGTGTGTAACGGGGAGAATGGCAGAGATAAGTGAAGCGCAGATCGCGTGAGCCTGACGAATTTCCCTTCGTTTCTCATTTATACCGCGCGCGAGAGAAGCCACCACCGGGATTTCATTATTAATTTAATATCTCCCTCCGTCCGTCCGCGCGGACGGTGATTCTTTTCTTTGTTTCTTTGCGCGCGCGTGCGGAAAGATATCCCGTTTTTATTTCCGTCGTCGGTCGTAATCCGACCGTCATTCCTCCCTCAAAATATATATCGGTGAAAAACATTTCTACGCGAGAGATTTAACCTTCCCCGATACGTGACGGGGGGCTAAATTCGTTGAGTCGCGCTACGAAAACTTTGTTACGCGCTCGCGCGCGCGCGCGCGCGCGCAAAGTAACACGCTGCGTGTCCTCGTAATTTTTTGCCCACCGGTTATTTATATATCCTCCCTCTCGGCGGGGAATAACTACGGACCTCTACACCGCGTGTATCAACCCACTTTTCTATAAAAAAAGAATAATCTGATCGATCGCCGGCGCGCTACCGTTCTTAGTGCATGGCGCGTCTTCGTCGGCTTCCTCGTCGTCGTCGATGAATTTTATACCGGACAGATCAAAGTGCCTCGCCAGGTCCTCGGGTTCCGTCTTGCAATTCGGGAACTCCGCGAATTTCGGGGGATCGTCCTCGACGATCGACTCATCGACGACGATCGAACGGCCATCGAGACCCGAACGCGTCGAGCAACCGCAAAAGATTAACTTGCGAAAGTATTTCGACATATTCGCGTGAATAAACAATTTTTACCGGGAACGAAAAATTTTTACTTTATATATTCGAAGCTTGACAAATTTCTCTCACAGCTACGCTTATTTATTTTTTTTTTTTTTTCATCGGCATTGAGCCGCATTGATTTAAATTTATTTTTAATTATATTCTATTTATAAAAGCATCTAGTTCGATCATAAATACACACGTCCTACGAAAGGACGAAATATATGGAAATAAAGCAGCTCGAAAGTGCTTATTGTTGTCGTGTAACTTAATATTTAAAACCCGCAATTTACTCGCCACATTACGCCCAGATTTTTATTTCTCTAACTTTAAATTAGACACCAAATTTCTCTCTCGCGCCTATTTTCATTTTCATAACACGAGTATAACAGATGTTTATTCTACGATTCACTTTCCTTTCCGACGCGGCGACATTTCAAAAGTCATAATTAGCAATCTGGTCAATTCATCGGTTACACTGGCTGCAATCGATCGGCCGACTTGTTAACGATATTCGGAAACTGATAGCAACACAGTTGGGGAACGCTCAGAATAAAAGACTCCGCTCCTCCGAGAAGCTCCTTCCGAAAGCTTTTCTGAAAGAGAACACGGTATTCGCGTGTGCACGTGTGTCACGAAACTAGAAAATAAACTCTCCGCCGCAGCCGGCGACTGAGAATGGATAGCACAGACGCATTCACGAAGGAGTTTATATTTGGAACTACACGCTGGCACAGACGATAAAAATTGACAGAGAGCGCCAGTTCAACGCACCTCGCAAGTTCGGATAAAAACGGAAATATGTACGAGAGAATTGGCGAGAAAATCTTCGCCGCCGTCGTCGAAAAATTTTCGTGAAGATCGACTTCGGGAGAGAACGCGCGAGATCGATAGCTTGCGCTAGTGCTCTTAAATTCCTAAAATACGTGTAGATCATCCTCCTACGTCTCATTCTTTTTTTTTTTTTTTGCTATCAATTGATGTGATCCCCGACCTGGTTTCCTGGCAATCCGCTTTGGCGCGAACGGAGAAGCTGATTAAATGTACCCCCGGCGGTTTTCGTTCTAGAAGATCGCAAGACATTTTTATTCTCGACTATTAGAGGAAATTCATGGATACAAATTCAAATTTTTATCTTTCGCGCTTGTGCGAGAATAAAAAATTATTGCGAAAAAGAAAAAAAAATAGATAAACCGATTCCTCGAATCAGAGAAGGGATACGATAGAGAACAATCGATGTTTTTTTTCTTTTTTTTTTAAATTGAACCAGTCGATGGAATTAAATTTTGCATAACATTTATTCGACGATATAAATTGTTTATTTCTTCCAATCGCCTGCAGTTTGATAGCTATCCATTTTACACGCACAGTGCATACACACGTTCAACGCGATACGTATCTCTTGTATGCACATGCACTTCGTTCATTGTCTCGTGTACGTTAGCTGACGTTAGTGTGTGCGAGCCGCAATTGCATATCACTTGAAACGCCCTAGGCCAAGTAAGTCTCCGTGAAGCTTTCCGTGTCACTACCTGCATACATTCATTGCCTTAAAGCCTTTTGTGCTCCGTCGAACGGGAGGCGCGCGTTAGCGAAGAAAATTCGCAACAGTTTCGATTCTCCTTTTCAAAATGTTCTGGCGTATTTCCAAAACGTATCCGGATATGACACGGTAATTTGGAGAAAGCGCGTTTTCATCTGAAAGCACACACCTCGTTCTTCTATTCCGCTTTCATTGTAAAACGCTTCTGACAGCGGCGAGCGTGCGATATAAGCGCGTGTGTGTGCGTGCAACGGTCTAGGTTCTTTGAATTTCTTTCCCGAGGGGGATAAACTGCTATAGGAAATTTTCATGTAAATATTGGCAGCAGTCGACGGCTATTATTTGAATGATTATTACTTAAATGGGAAATATTATTTAATTTGGATATTAATTCTTATTTCGATATCGCGGCTAATATTCCAGTCAATAATTTACTCATTAAAGCCCGCTTTAAACGATTCATAATTCGTTATAAGATTTAAAATAGAAATCTTTTGGTGTAAATATTAGTAACAATTAATTGAATAATCTATTTTTTAGGCTATTGTTTGAACAATCGATAGATTGTTTATATAAAGTGATACTTAAAGTCTCGAAATTATTTAAACTACTCGATAAAAACAAAATAAAAATAACACACTTGAAACAGTCTGCGTACAAAAATATATAGGATATAAATCACATAAAATTATCACGATATAATGTTTTCCACAATTACCGCGCATTTCTAGTAATAATTATGTTACTGTCAATTTATTACAAATTAATAACGTACGGAATTTTAATGCGCAAAGTATTCGTCGCTGACGATAATTCTCCGTTTAACGCTGAATACAACCATCTCATTCGCGCCTCGTGTTTACAATGAATAAGGCACTCGTATGAATACGGCAAACAGAATTTAGAACCAAATTGCATTTAGCGCCGTAAATGCGGCGCACATCGGAGACGTGAACACGGGAGATAGGGCGAAGAGAGAGAGAGAGAGAGAGAGAGAGAGAGAGAGAGAGAGAGACAGAGAGAGAAAGAGAGATAGATAAATAGAGAGAGAGAGAGAGAGAGAGAGAGAGAGAGAGAGAGAGAGATGGGAGAAGAGGCGCCTATTATACGCTCGCAAATTCGGCGACGCGATAAATTCAGGTCAAGCAACGCGTTGCCGCGATATCAACGTTGTCCGGGATGGTCTCGTCAAACGGTCCGGAGGAATCTACTTCGTTGAAACGGTAACTGGATGTGCTCGCACATATGTCGTATATATGTACATATGTATGTATATGTACATGTAAATATATACAGCGCGCACACGGCGCCGATCAACCATGCTACGTTAAGTAGGCTTTACCCGGAGCCAACCGGAGCCAAACCGCTTTCCGAAAGACACCGCGAGTTCAATAGTCGAAAATAGCGGTGTTGCTAAACTCACAAATAATTAACAGTCGCACGTGGATCCAGCGTTAAAAGCAATGCTCGAAACTATCATCCGTATTTTCTGTCTTGTCGAGCAATCGAGAAAAAAAAATAGCACTCTTCTGCCTAAGATATATATATATATATATATGTATAAGATAAGAAGCAGGAATTCTATCTCTCTCTATTGCAATTTTCTATCTTGACATTATCAAGATAAATAGAAAAAATATATAACGCTTAAACTTCGATCTGGTTAGAAATGCGAGTTAGAAATTATGCTTTATATTTGATAGTGATACGAATATAGAATTGCTTTTAAAATATGTTAAAAAAATAACACTTGCGCTATTTTCATAAATTATAAAGTGATATTTTTAAAATATCAGAATTGTGCGTGTGTGAGTGTGTGTTTGAAATCTACTTCTCTATACACAACAATCTCATATGGATAAAATGTACAGTGTACAGATAAAGATATAGAAGGAGAAACAACTGTACCAACGCACGGAATGGTCTCGATCATATGATTTGACGCAAGAGAAGACGAAAACCAGTTTTCTAACTGTATAAGCTTTAACACAATATATAATATATACACACACATACACACACAATAAAGCACAGCCTGGCGAGGACACATGATCTATGAGTTACACTATTTGGACTCTGTATCATGACATTTTCGAATCTTATTTAACTCTTTTTAAATTTCTGATAATCTAAAATACTTCTAAGAGAAGATTCAAGTATAATTCATGATACAAATTAAGCATAATTTTTTTTTAATCCTGTAAAATTTTCGTAACATTTTATTTGTATTTTCTTGCAAATATATAGCACAATTAACTTTCCATATAACAATATAATCGAAAAAGATTATTGTAATTTTATATTGCAATTCGAAATTTTTAATCCTTTTAGATATTTAATTAAAAATCTAATATTAACGTATCGTAAATAAAGAATCAAATTTTAATTACGCTCGTGCGATTAAGATGAAAAATTGATATATATTCTAATAACTAAGCAGTTTCTTTTAACAAATAGTTGAGAAATCACAAACTATACATAGTGAGCATTTACTGATGCTATTAGTCATTTCTAAGAAAAAATGTATGCAAATTTTACATATAAGGAAGAATTAGTCATTCCTTTTTCCTCGTCGCTTTCTTGATAATCAATCTTTTATATCGTCACGTTTCGCATAATTTCGTCGTTTTAACGTTTACAACCTTTGTGTAGAAATATGCAGTACAACGCGTATTTATACCTAAATAGAAGAGAATTAAACGAAATAGCATTTGTTCAGTCTCTCCGCGGTGTGAATTACATGAAACGAACTGGAAAAAATTGTTGGAACGAAAGGCGTCTATCAAAATTATATTAAAGGTAATAGAGAAACACAGAGAATCGCTAACGGTTCGCTGATTTTTACGAGCGCGATAACTGTTTTCCGGGATGTAACTATATCGAATCGATCGAGATTGTGATCTCAATCGCAAGCGACTGTCAGCCAAATTTCTCATTAAACTATGCGCGTTACTATTGGCGTTGTGTGTGCTATATCGTACATCAATATGTCAAGTATGCGATCGCATCGACGTGCAATCTAATGCTATTATCTATTTAAATATCTATTAAATTCGGGTCGATAACAATTGCGATCGAAAATAAGTAAATGGATTGCTTTTCTATCTCTTTCGAAAAAGCGAAAGATATATATATTTCTTAAACAAAACGTGTACATTTACAAAGTAATAAAGTCTTCTTTCGAAAATAGCCACCATTATTATTAATCGTATTAATCCAATTAATTTTTACACAATCATCAGATAATTGCGTTATATATGATGGAAAGTAAGTATGACATGAAATGCAATGTCTATTAACGATTACATGATACTTATTTAACGCATTGCATCACTACGCAATATGAGCTATGTGTGGAATGTCTGCGTAAAACCCGTTTAAGAAGTTACCGCAACGACGGAAATGGCAAAAGACACTGTATAGTCAGCCTTTCCTAAGTCAGACTTTCTTTCTGCGCGCGCGTATCGTAATAATATATTCACTTACAGAATCAAAAAAGATGTCATTTGATTGCACAACCCTTCTTTTTTCATAATTTTCAAATAAAAACTTATAAACTCGTATGTGTAATAAAAAAGGAGTGCGTGAACACTCGCCGGAAAAGAAAAATCTGTCGTATAAATCCGTCGAAAAGAGTCCACGCGCTCTACTTCGCGAGATATTAGAAAGATACAGATGGGATATACAGATCTGCTACATCGATCGACGATTCTTTAATCACACGCTAGTATACTGTAGTACAAAAAAAAAAAAAAAAAAAAAGTTTCGCACAGCACATTCGCGGCTCCCGTCAGTTTTTCCCCTACACTTATTACGTTGCCCGATCAACGGAATTCAACAGGTTGGGACGAAACAATTTAGCGCGCATCACGGGAGAAAGTGCGCGCGAGACGAACGATTTAAGTGATCGCGCCTAATTTATACGTCGGCGTATTATGACGATCTTGCTCTCCTGCCAGCGGATCGCTCGTTCTCGATTTCTGCCGCATGCGTTCTTGCACGCGAGCGCATCGACACGCATACACGCGGGATGAGAAGTGGAAAAGGACAACGGTATCCGAGCACGTCAAATTTTCGGAGTCTCAAAGAAAATTTTATTTAAATATCTCGGCAATTAAAACTATCCGAGAGAAAATCTGTCAAACTAAATATTATCGTGTATTTATGTCCTTCAATTCTAATTTGTCAAAGATTTTTATTTTATTTTTTTTTATTTTGAGCGAGTCTTTGATTTCCGCGAAAATCGTCGCCAAATATATCGAGAAAGACATCATACTTTTTCTACACCGTTTCACCGAACACCTTGTATATTTTCGCTCCCCGGTGTCTGCTGCATTTGCTCGACTTCTCCTCTTTCCGTGCCTCGCGTTCGTAAACCCCGTATGCCTCCTGTCTTATGTACCGGTATCAGAGCCGACTTTACGCATCTCTCGTTTCCTACTCTCCTTCGTCCAACATTCGAGAGCGCAGTGTAGCGCGCAGCGCTTCCTCGTTTCCTGACATGCATGTCAGTGTATATCCCATCAGAGATGGGTAAAAAATAAAAAATATTCGAAATAGAAAAAATAAAAGTATTTTACTATTATTAAACTATTTCACCTAACAGATTATATAAATAATTGATATAAAATAATAACTGCATTTATATTTCTCTTTTTTTCTAAAATTGTCATTATGAGTATTTGTTTTGTCATCTTTCCTAAATTATTATTTCCAAAATTGTATTTGAAATAATACACGCCCAGGAGATAATAATTGGAATGATTAATGCGTAAGAGGTCGAGAACTTCAAATATTATATATATATTTTATATATTATATATAAATATATATATTTCAAATAAGAATTTCTCTGATAATTCTGTCAAAATTATTATTTCATTTAATAATCTCAATTATTACGTTTCAAATAAATAATTCCCGTGTGTACCTATCATTTTCACGGAGAATACGAATTGCAGAATACAGATAACATTCGATTCCAACGAAGCTATTTAAATAATTTATTTTCGATAGTCCGGCATTCGAGATCCGCCCGTCACTGGTGAACATACACACACCATCCGGGGAGCGCGCGTGAATACGCCCATCGCACGACAATACCGCGTTTGACACGCACCGTGCACAGCGCGATTGTTAGTCCGCACATCAGGGGGGGGGGGAAAAAAAAAGCATTCCGCATTATTCGCGGTACGTACGTACGCACAAATGCGGAAGGCGGATGTGCGGCCGCGCGGATGTTGCTCGACGTCAAAATCGTCCGCGCAGGTCCGTTCACATCAGAGAGATTCTTTATTTTTATTTCTTTTTTTTAACCTTCCCAGAGATCTCTGTGCTCGCGAATTCGCGGATGTTTTGTAAGTATATGTGTATCGCTTCTGCGCATAGACTGCGTCTCGAATATTTCGAGAAATTTTTGATGGATCAGCCTTGCGACGCGAGTTACGCGTGTTATATAAGTAAAAAAGGCACGTCCATTGCAACGGAGAGCAAGTCTGGAAGGATGAAAAACATTCAGGAGCGTTGGTGCGATGTGACGTTGACCGATGATGCAAGAACGTGACGTCGTCTTCGCACGCCACTAATAATGAATTATTACAGGTATTCGTCAGTCATTCCTGAATTTTTTTTTTTTTTCGAGGGGGAATAAAATTTAATACAATATTAAAAGAACTGTCGTATGTTTATCTATACGCGCAGCAATAAATATGAGTCAACACATTGGACGACTCAAAAATTATTCCTCGAGAAATGTTTTCTGTTAATGGATGAAATTTTTAGCCAAAAATTTTGTAGTTTGCGAAATATAGTTAACATTAATTGATGTACATTTTTATTTATTACTCCGCTCGGAATTAATTTCCGAGCAAAAGTTTTATTCGCTTAAAATATTTTCTTCCCCTGTGATTATTCTCATTTCAAAATTTACTGTAATTATGCGAGAAATGATGAGTTATTTATATTACTGTAATGAATTCTTTTCTAAAAACATCAATGATAATAATATTTCACAAGATTTTTCATCTTCTCTTCGTACAAAGAATCTAAAACGCAGCTGAATATTTAAATGCGAGGAATGCTATTCAACTGAGAACGTAATATAAAATGCAATATGCTATTATATGCAAACATTATTATTCTCGTATATCCTAACATTTTCTAAAACTCATTAGAAAACATCTACTTTAGTTAGGAACAACACGACTACAGAGACGAGTAGAAATAGAAACGTTATACGTGAGAGAGGATATTAATAAACACTCTGGGCTTTATATACAAATTTATACAGGATTTAAAAAAAAAACATTCATGTATTAACACAGACTTTTTAATTATCGGTGAGAAGAGAGAAATGTGAAGAGAGTTACATTAATTATTACGAGATCAGGCAAAACATCTCATGACCGAATGATGATGTTTCGGGGTGAGAAAGAGATTGAATGGCTGAGCAAATAAATGCATAAAATATATAAATGTCTACATAAATCAAATGAGAGATTGTTATAAAGTAACGTGTAACAATATTACAGGATGATAGAACGGGAGAGTCGCACGCGCATAAATCGGCGATTCAATAGAAAGATTGCGAGTAATTAAATGCAAATATTCGCTAAAACGTTCGTGATTAAATTCTCGATAATCATTGCGCGACAGAACAACACGAGGAAAATATAATTAAAAAAAAAAAATTTAACTACGAACCACGGTACCAGGACATAAACAGTGCGGACGCGAGCTGAAAACCGCGGGACGACGAGGTATGTATCGAAAAATAAGTGGCGCGCGTGATATTGCGAAGTCGACATGTCACAAGAGACGTAGGAAAGAGAGACGGACGGAGACGGGAAAGGAGGAAGGATGAGAGAGGAAGAAAGACAGAGGCGGCGGAGGACGGAGTAAGAAACATTGGCACGTTCTGGTACCGACGAGTAGATACCAGAAAACGCGCTCGCTGTCCTGAAAGTCGATTGCGAAGAGGTACCGCAAGAGACGGGCAAGAAGATCGGACCGCTTGAAGAAGCCGAGAAAGGAGCGAAAAGAGCGCGCAACGCAAAGAGGTAGAGAAGTAGTTACCTTCAACAGATCGGCAGGTCGTCGAGAGATGATGACGAAAGAGAGAGAGAGAGAGAGAGATAGAGAGAAAAAGAGAGAGAGAGAGAGAAAAGAAAACAGAGATGAATCTCTCTCTCTCTCTTCCCTCGTTGGCTTCTGGCAACGCTTCCGTTGACGTCGTCACCTCGTCGAACACCAACCACAACAATCCTACGCGGCACCACCAAAGAAAACCACCAATTTTTCACGAATTCACACTCCGCGGTTCACGCGCGCAGAAGCGACCGAGCGTTCACCTTCGACCCGATCGCGGAGACGCCGTTCGCGATATCGCGGATCCGTCATCCGCGCGACTCCTCCTCTCGGCGACCGGCTGGTGAACGGCGCGCGCGATCGACTTGCTCACACCTGGTGGAACCACCGCGACGGAGGACACGGATATTATTTTATTCGCGGAGACGCGAGACGGAAAACGGAAACACGACGGTGCCAGGTAAACGCGCGGCGCGTGCGGAACCGCTTGGCGCGCGTACGAACGGCTCCTCGGTTACTGCCGAGCGGCGAGCGTGACAGCGGATATACCATCCGAAGGTTATACCGCCTGGTCCGCCATGTGCAACCGCGCCGACCTGCCTACCTGCCTATCTCCTGTCCATTCCTCTCTCCTCCCAGCCGCGATACCGTACGGCCACCTGAGGCGTTTTACCTGGCGAACGCCGAGCTCGCGCGAGCATTCCCGGAATCGGCCGACGATTCTCCGTTCGAATTTTGCCGCGTCGTGCATCGCGGAACGAGTTGCTCAGGATGAGAGGAGACGATTTACTTTTACTTTTTCACAAACACGTTCATTGTCTTATCTAACAACAATCTAACGAGAATCTTAGGATTGGCGGCTTGATCAAACCGCCTTTAGTCATGTTTGCAACCTGTATGAATAACCATCGTATATACTCTGCGCAATCGTTTAATCACAAATATTCAGAAGAATTTGTTTTTAGATGTCCCCCCTCTGGATATATGTATAAAAACATTAATTATAATTTAAAAAAAAACACATTTTCTCATTCACTCTAATATGTGTGTGTATGTATGTTTTATCATTATAATTCCAAAATAATTCTTCGTTTAAAATATAAAATAAAATAAAGATGTTGAAATATTGAAAAGATTTTAAAAAATATGATTTTACAGATATATTTAATAATATTTAAAATTACACAGAATTTTCAATTTATTCGACTTTTTGAAATTTTTTACAAATGTTTTCAACAAATTTTTAAAAAATTGACTAAACTGGAAATTCTGTGTAATTTTAAATATTATTAAATATATTTGTAAAATCGTAATTTTTTAAAAATCTTTTCAATATTTCAATACCTTTCTTTTATTTTATATTTTAAACGAGAAATTGTTTTGGAATTATAATGTGCTGAAATAAAGAGAAAAGATGAGATCCTAAAAATAATATAAATAATAATATAAAATAATATAAATGCAGCGATATAAGAGATAATTTAAATGGCAAAAATCATATATGAATCGCTGTAATGTGTTATAAAGCATGTCAAAATTACTTTTCTCGCGACAGATAGATAAATTCAGAAATTCCGGAAAAAGTGGAGAATGAAGCAATTTATGTTCCATGAAATATACGAGCAATATTTGATATAAAAAAAAAAAAATAGTTAAATGATTTTAAAAATCAAGATAAAATGTGTCCCTAGGTATTACAGTCTCCTCTATTGAATCCCATTTTTTATATCTATTTCATCACACATAGAACGCCAAATGTGTTTGTTTATATATGTCTAATTGTTTAGAAAAATGAACTTAAATTTTTCTAGCGATGAAATTGTATGAATGTTAACATAACGAATCAAATAGCCATTCGAATATTACATTACATGCTACATTACATATTTAAGCGAATGTGAAATTAGGATTCAATAAATATCGGTAAAATACATTACAACACAGATTTGATTCGAATCGGGTAAACTAATTAAGGAGCCTGTAACTCGCTGTATTCGTGTTCACTTTACGAACGGAAACGATTGCAATAAAAGGCTGTTATCAGCGCGCGCAATATAGCGGCGCCATTCATACGAACGAATCACTATATTATTGTCTGTGTGCTGACTTTGTTTTATTTTCTACACCATACTCAGCTATGCATACAGACAAAATGTATGACGATAAAATATAATTATAATCCTTCTATAAAACACACTCTAACACACGCGTGTGTGCGCGCATACATCTGTATCTATAAATCTCTGATGTAAAACTTTCCTGACGTGGAAATCCCCCTTTGCTTTCGACGGAGACAAGTGGCTTTCACATACGATAGATTTTTTTTTATGCTCCCCCGAACTTTGAACATCACTGTTGGAAAAAATTGTGCCGGAATACGTCGATATCAAGCGCGGTTTTTCACATTTCCGCTTATATCTGTGACCAAATACTTATTCCTTCAACTCTTCCCCCCTGTATCAACTCTGTCATCGCATGTGACACGTGTTCCACGGTGTTTAAGTGCTACGCGTTTGCTTGACGAACAACAACATCGTACGTGACAACGCGAAATCGAGCATGTATTCAAATTCGTTTGCACGTTTGCTCAAGAACGGTTACGATAAAGCAACAATACCATCCGCTTGGCGCGGACGGAATGTCTCATTTGCTTTAAAAACACCTGTTCAAAGAAAAACACGCTGCCAGCGTTCGAAATAACGAGAACGAGTAGACAAAAACGTGGCTGGCTACGAACGTGAAAAGTAGCCGCTTCCGCTTAATTCTAGAACTTTCTTATACTTTCTTCCTTCCGTCTTTCTAAACTTTTAATTATTATATACTCGTGTTATTTACTTATAAAGATCTAAAAATCTCCGTGATAAGCGATCTCGTTAAAATTACCATCTTTGATATTTCCTCGACGCTTCACTTATTTCTGTTCTTCCGATTCTTTCAATGGACTCGAATAACGCTACTGATTTTACAAATAAAAATATAAATATAAAAGAATCGACTCACCCATTTTGTTGCCGCTTCTTCTCCGGACACGCAGACATATTGTTCGAGATTTGATGCACTTAAATCACAAAAAAATACAATTATTTGAATTATGCATAACTGAGAGAGTACAAAAATTATATAGATATATATATATATATATATATATATATATATATATATATATAGATATAATATTTTTCGTATCATATAGACTATCTTTTTATTAATAACATTACATTAATTATATTATTAATTTTACATCATTTTAATTTATCAATTATTATATTATTTATTAATCATATAATATATTATTTATATATTATTTATTAATTTATTAATTATTATATTATTTATTTCTTCGAAAATATTAAGATTTATTTAAAAAATGTATGATAAATTATCGAATAATGACTTCAAACATACAAATCATGTAATCTAAAATATGCTGCTAAGTATATGTATAAGATGTAATTACCTGATGTATATATTGGATGACTTCGTTATGAGTTGCATTTTCTAAGGTGCGACCGTTCACTTCCAAAATTTCATCGCCCACTTCTAGAGTATCCGCATTGTCCGCCGGCGATCCTGCACAAATGAAAATATCATTACTGTAATTAAAAACTTTTAATTATCGAAAAAATAATTTAATGCTGAATAAAAGAAAGATTACATTAAATACAATAAATGACATATTACGAATATTTCTGAATAACGTGAATTATAGCGCTTCATTTGAAAATTCCGAATGGATATTTCCACCCCCTCCTCCTCCAATTCACATTTTCGCAAACATATATAATATCGTATTCAATAATCCGTACAAAAAGAGACGTTCAAGCTTGCTACAAAAATCGCTGTTTCAGCACCCGCGAATGTAACATATAATCTGCTTCGTAAACGAGAACGTATTTGCTAATGAACACGATCATTTAGAGGACATTGCGCTTCGTAAATGAACTGTAAAAGCAATCGACTGGTATATGCATTCTTTCCCGAAATCGTTCAGAATTCTCATCTCACGGAAAAGTCGCCTTTTTCGACAAAATTAAAATTAAAATAAAAACACACAACACTGACATGCGAATGCCTTCTTATAATTCTCGATATCCGACAAATTAATATGGCTAATTAATAATTGTAGCTAATTTATATTCACAAAATATGCAAAAAATAGATAGACTTTACTTAGATTGTGTGTATAAATATGTCCCCGATATATCGCTCGTATATTCTTTCTACAAATATTATTTTTTCTTTTTTCAAAGAGAGATCGAAATCGAAATGTCTCGTAAGAAAAATATCCGACGGAGAAATCGATGCGGGTGAAGGAATTAAAACGTGAAATAAGCAAGTCCTTCGTCGGGGTGATAAAGCGCACGTTACGATAAACATAAAGGTCAGCCTATAAATAACACGTCGCGAAACGTCCTCTCTATGTAAATCGTCGCGCATTACCGTAACGCGTCGCGTAAATCGGAAATCCGTCCGTCGCACATTTCCTGTTTCCGAAAGCGTGCGACGTGTGCGCGCGACGTGTATAAGCTACACGTACGATTATCTGACTGACAGAGAAAGTTTTCGCACTTCCCACATTCTCGTTTCCCTCTTACTTGTCGCATTCTCGCGTACAAGTACAAGTCGGAAGAGAGACGAGGAGAAGGCGATCGCCCGAGGATAATCGAATCTACCTGAAAAGGCGATTCCAAACGACACGCGCGTTCAATCGACAAATATTCGACAAATGCCGTATCATCGGGATAAGAGAAAACGTAAATCCTCCCCCCCCCCCCCAGATCAAAATATCGTAAAATGGAAAATATGTCGAGAATATATGCCATTTAAAAAATACATATAAATATATACAATATATAAATATATAATATATAATATATAAATATATATAAATATATAGAGAATATATATAAATATATATAAATATATATAGAATATGTATAAAAATGTCTCGAAGATTTAATTTGGCGAGAAAACGAGTTCTACATAAGATTTAATATTTGATTTAACATTTGACGTTTCATATCGCGGGCGCAAGAGACTTGCGAAGGATTTGGATTCGTCGAATATCCGGCGAGACTTTGCGAACTCTGTGCACACTTAATCGCACATACTATACATACCGTACAACTTGATCTTCCCGTCGTCGTTCGTCAATATAATAATGTATCCCCCTAGATCGACCATTTTCGCGTAGTAATTATCCTTCCGTACGTGTGTAGTGGTAGGGGATGGGGGCAGAGGGTGAGTCCGCTATTAGATTACCTCTCTCTCTCGCGCGCGCGCGACACTCCACACGCGAGATGACGTGCGCTCGCTCGCACACACGCGCGCGCGCGCCGTGCAACGGCGTGCACGAGACGGTACAAATCACTAATTACTTCGCACTCTCTCTAACGCCAGTTCGGGGTCCGCCCCGAAAAATCAGCCCGTTATTAACGTTGTTAGCACATGCCATTTTCCCGTGTTTCCTCTTCGCATCCTCACTTCATTTTGGTATCGACCTCGTGACCTACTTCTCTCTCTCTCTCTCTGGCCGGCTCTCTCTAACAACGATTATATTTTTCGCGACGCGACACTTATTCGCTCTCCCCCCGATTCCGCGGATTTTGTTTCCTCTTTCGTAGGTCGGTACTCCTCGCGCTTCGGCCCGAACGAAGATTTTCCTTCTTATCGTATATGTATATGTAATATGTATATCGTGAGACAGTAACCGCGCCTTCGATAGGTACTCGTAATACCGCACTTACGATCGTATCGCTTAAGATCGGAAACACGAGACTCTCCGCTGGACTCTAAACGGACACTAAGGCATCTATGCTCTCACACGAGGGTGGTATAAGAAAATCTCTACTACGACGAGAGAGAAAACTATACGATGCACGCTCGATAACGAGGTGTTACCTAAGAGAGAGAGAGAGAGAGAGAGAGAGAGAGAGAGAGAGAGAGAGAGAGATGGACTAAGGAACACATAATTATTTTCCTCTTTTTTTTCTTTCTTATTTCTTTTTACGTTCGGACACTCCGCTGCGCGCGCGATTTTTTATTATTCCTATGTATTATATCTCTCCCTTCCCTCTTCCTGTCTCTTCCTTTTTTCCTTCGAAATTTCGCGCACTCGCCCTCGAATACTTAGATGGTTGTCCTCGCGAAAGGGTCCATCGTCGCGAGGGGGGAGCGAGGGGAAACGATGCGGCGCCTCCGCGGGGCCCCGGTAGCGCGGGCCCCCTCCCCTACATCCTTACGGCGACGTGCCGCGCGAGCCACGGTTGCGAGGAGTCAGCGATCGCCGGTTCACAATCTCGCGGCGAGCCGGAGCGTCTTATTGATCACCGCTTCGACTGGCCTCGCTGCTTCCTTCGTGCACGCATCACCGGCCATCGTCGTGCCGTCGACGTGGTCGTCGTCGTCGTCGTCGTTGTTGCCGCCGTCGTTCCGCATCCACCGCATCGGCTGCTCCGCGGTTACCGGAAGCGCTCAACTAGCTCCGACCAGCTGCTGCTGCTGCTGCTGTTGCTACTGCTGCTGCTGCTGCTGCTGCTGCTGCTGCTGCTGCTGCTGCTGCCGCCGTCACTCCTCCGATCTTGTTGGGTGCGTTAGCGCTACCACCCTTGACGCGACCGCACGTCGATGACGATCGTTATTACGGGACACTGTTGTGAGTCTCTATTAAAGCGGGAATCGTGCACGATGTCTCGAACTTCCCGCGAGATTTCTCGCCGAAGACGGAGATCATTTTACGCATTTTACTTGCGGTCTCTCTCTCTCTCTCTCTGTCTTTCTCCCTCTCCCTCTCCCTCTCTCTCTCTCTCTCTCTCTCTCTCTCTCTCTCTCTCTCTCTTTTTCTCTCCCGCCCACGATACGTCGATGTTTACGCGCCTTCTATGCGGTGTGCGCGTTTTCGCTTGAACGAAGGATCAACCCACGACACTGATCGTAGAATGAACGACGATGATTCCGCGCGCGAACCTCTTAACGTCGATCAGTCCGATTCTCCGGATCGTGTATCCTCCTGACGCGAGGATCTTCAGAAGTGACAGCGGCACGTTCCTCGTGTCGCTCTCCACGCGACGATGCACCGAGGAGCCGCCGCGAGGATCCCGCCTCGAACATCACCGCGACATGTCAGCCGGACACTCCTCTCCGCTTCCTCCGAGTCTCTCACGACAAAATCTTCTTCCTCTCCACGCCGTCCGACACTCGCGCGTCGTTTCTTCTCCGCGGGATCAACACGCGGGGGAGAAAATCACGAAATCCCGGATCGAAGAAGCTCTCGAAGAGATTTGACGATCCTCCTCGTGCTTCCTCGTGAACGTCGAGAACGATGGCGACTCCCCCGAGCACCGACGACTCACTTTTTCGCCCGTCTTCGACCGTCCCGTTCTTCGATCACTACGCTCTTGGGGATCTTTGGGTTAGGATACGGCGTCGTGCGTGTGTGCGTGTGCGTATGTGCGTGTGTTCCACTTCTCACCCTCCGTCTTTCTCACGACACGGCGCGCAACCACCACCCTTGATCGGCCGCGACACGATGCACCTCGGGGAGCGGCGCAATCCCCGGCCGAATCGCGCGAGTCGACTAACCGAGAGTGCAGAAGGGGGTGACAGGGGGTGGTGATGGCGATGATGGTGGTGGTGGTGGTGGTGGTGGTGGTGGTGGTGGTGGTGGTGGTGGTGGTGGTGGTGGTGGTGGTGGTGGTGGTGGTGGTGGTGGTGGTGGTGGTGGTGGTGGTGGTGGTGGTGGTGGTGGTGGCGGCGGCGGCGGCGGCTCTCCGGAGGTCCGCCGACTCGCGCGCGCGTTTCCTCGCGCGGGCGACGCGACGTCGAAGCCGAAGTGACGTGAAACGTCTCCGGGAAAACGCGAAAAACTGCCCCTCGCGAGAGAGAGAGAGACTTGGGTGTGAACACCCCTGCGTGCATGCGTGCGTGCGCGTTGATCGACGACGGCGGCGGCGGCGGCGGCGGCTCTCTGTTCTGACACAGACACCGCTCGCTTCGCCAAGAGTTGACAGAGCGCCGCCACCAACCCTCGCCGTGGAGCGGCGTCAGCGGCGTCGACGGCGTCGCGCCGGCGTCATCCTCCCCGATCGGAGAAACCACCCCCGATGGCGGTGATCCCCGATTGGCGGCAATTCGCGATTCTCGAGCGCCGCGAATCTTCGCGCCGTTGCTGATTGTGAGATTCCGCGATAATTTCTTTCGGAATATTGAGAAACAAACGTCGGCGATGATCGAAATAGCTTTCGCGATTATTGCCCTCGTGATTCGACGTCTGAGAAAATACTCTTACTCACCCAATCTCTCGTAATTGTACCAAGTTTTCCGCTTGAATCCGGACACGGGAAGGACGCTCGAGAAAAAGGCGCGCTTTGAACGGTAATATGTCGAGGGCGCTTGAAAGTCGCCGCTGGCGACATCTATCGTGACGATGTGAAATGAAATACGTAGCGCCGAGTGCGCTTTTATCGACTATGGTAAATAGAGACGCGATCGATAAAAGTATGTTCCTTTGATGATTTTTATAGAAATAAATATTTTTTTAAAATTTTATTATAATATAATATTATTATAACATTAAAATATTATTATTAATATTATAATATAATATTCGTAATGTTATAATAACAAAAATTATAAAAGTTTACATAATTTCTTTTTGTTTCACGATTCCTTTTGCTTTTTGTTGGCATCATAAGATATTTTTTTCAAACTGACAACGTTGACTCTTTATATTATCTATAAATGTTTATTTATTATAATGTATATATTTATTATATACATTGTAATAAGTAAATGTTTTAAATGATGTATATATTTATTAAAATATATTTATTACAATGTTTATATCAGCTAAAATAGATGAAGCAACAGGACACAAAATAAAAATAAACAGAGGAACTGTTACTACGAAAATTATAATCAAAGCTAATATACTATACAAATATTAAAGAGTACTTTAAAATCTCTGATTCATGTAATTTGTGTTAATAAACATCAAAGTATTATATAAAATAATTCGAACTGGCATTAGAGAGGGTAAGACAAGAATATAAGATTATTCGCTATAAAAAATGTTGGGAATATACACGTGTCGAGGATTTTATTAAATATATAAGAATCAACTATTATTAATAAAAACAACACGACTTTGCTTACTACATTTATACCTCGTTGTATCAAGTTTTCAAATTTCGATATTAAATTCCGATATTATTTCTCCATTTCTTTCTACAAATGTACAGATGTAATCTTTTTATTTAATGTAATGAAAAAGATGGATATAAGATCAAATATTCTAAGTTTTTACTACGATATACGTGCGTGTATATATATATTTAGAATTTCAAATATTCTATATTAAATTTGCGAATATCAGATCATCTTCTCTCTCTGAACAATATTGGATCTCTGAGATATTTACACAAGTGGATTCTCTATGCTCAGAGGACCGTCTTGCGCACTACGTCGAAAGTAGAATAGAAAACTTATATTACTTTCGCTCCCCTTAACACTCTCAACGTATATGAAGTAAGAAAATTCACAAGACAAAAATGTATATTCTTGAAAACTTTCTTTCGAAAAGATATCATAAAAATTTATTTATTACAAATACCAAACAAATTGAGAAAGTCTTCAAAGAAATACGCATATTTATCCTTAATGATCCACATGAAACATATTTTTAAGAAACTCTATCCGATCCACATGAAATATATTTTTAAGAAACTCTATCCGATCTCTGAAACATAAATTCAAGATTAATTAATAATTGTCGAATATGTTTGGCGCCTTTCTCAATCTGTATCAATGTTCGCGGAATTGGAGAAAATAGCTTTTATATAATGCATGATATCTCTAAATAATATGAATTATATTCTAGATATACATACACACACACATTAAAAATTGTAAACTCTGTTCTATTGCGATAAAAAATGGACACGCGTGTTTTCAGCGATAACGGCAGAGAATCGCGTAAACTTTCAGCCTTTAATATGAGATACACTATACCTTATAATGAAAAATGATTTCTCAAAAGCGTCTCGTACTTACATATAATCTGTAGCCCAAACACTTTAATAATTCGATTACTTCCTCGGCTTGCAATTCTCTTTTGTGGCCTCGAATTGTCTAAAAACAGATTTAAATGTTTCAGGAATTGTTTTCTATATAGACGTAAATACATACGCGCGCAATTCAGGAATTTTACGAGGACTTTTGGCAAAAACTATTTTGATATGTGCTTATTACGCTAAAATACATACCTGTTTATCCTCGGGGATCCGGAGATTCTTCGACGTTCCTGCAAATGCACGTACACGGGAAACGCGTGTAAACTGAAGGCGAGACAAAGAGAAGAGCAAGAGACCGTAAGATCAATATAGGGGATGTTAGTTCGGGAACTGCCTTTCTGACTTCTCTCTCTCTCTTTCTCTCTCTCTCCCTCTCTGTCTCTCTCTCTCTCTCTCTCTCTCTCTCTCTCTCTCTCTCTCTCTCTCTCTCTCTCTCTCTCTCTCTCTCTCTCTCTGTGTGTGTGTGTGTGTGTGTGGCACCACAGAGAATTTCTCCAACCTCCGTCTTCTGTAATTACATTATCGTGGTATCAGCGCAGGAAATCAACGTCGCCCTGTTGTCTGCAATTGACAGTAAACGTTTAACTTTTAGAGTACGGATTAATAGTAACCCGCAGGCTATCTTGCGAGTTCGACTCTGAATTCGCAACCTCTTATCGCGAGAACTATTCTGAAATTGAATTAATCGCTCTTTCTCTCTCTCCTCCCTCTCTCTCTCTCTCTCTCTCTCTCTCTCTCTCTCTCTCTCTCTCTCTCTCTCTCTCTCTCTCTCTCCATCTCTCTCTTGCCTCCACAGTTCTAATTTAATTCCCACAAGTAAACAATACATATTACTTCAGGTATACACTTACAAATTTATGACGAAACTCAAATTCTGCAACTTTTGCTTCGTGACGCGGTACATGCATCGAGTTTTCTACACACGATGCACATTTTTTTACACAATTTATGATAAACATAGCGTGTGTAGTTTTTATATGAAGAGGATTCATATCCCGGCATGCGCGAATTGAATAAGTCTTTCGACTATTTTATAGCACGTTATATGAAAGTTTCATTATCTTCGGATATATACTTGAAGATTAATTAATTTTTACATTCAAAATTCTAACTCTCTTATTATTACTCGCCATTTCGAGAGACGCCGATATCGATATATCGATATTCTTACAGAGAGGTCGCTAAAGATAAGCGTGAACTTAATGCTAAAATACGCGACGATGACGATACAATGAAATAAAAAATTGCAAATCTAAATATGATGACTCTACATATTAGTTCAATAATAACAATGTTTTGCTATTTTCTCAATATAATATTTAGGATGAAGGAAAAATCATGTAGTCTGAAAAAATCTTTCAAATGAAGAAATATTTTTAAAGTCGTAATTACAAAAGAGAGAAATATAAAACAACGTCGTTAATCATAACAATTTTGAATAAATATAGGTCTTCGCAAACGCAGTATGCAAAAGAGAGAATTATTATTAATATAGATTATATAATATAATATACATACGACATATTTCAGGAGGCAGATACAGGCAAGTGCCGCGCAAATAATACGAAACAAGGATATAGACGATACAGATCATAGAAGACGCAACATTCGACATCGTCATCCGTCTGCGACCAATCATCGCGCACGTTCAGCGCAAGCGCTCGATTGGTCGATCATATGTTCACGCTGACAATTATGACAGATTGGCTGCTGACGTGCTGACACGGAGATAAGTGGAAGTCGCATTGTTTTGAATGTAATGTAGCTGCGTCGTAACGATATGACGCGTTTTCGATGACGCCAATGTACTTTCTAGATAGATAAAGCCTCATTACGCATCGTTTTTAATACGTGATCATACGAGAAATCAGTCACTCTCTCGTATCGTTTCTTCACGTAGGATAAAAACTACGTTATTAAATCAGCAGGTATAGTGTGCTCGATTTTTTAATTCGCACGCAACCGAGAACTCTTTGTTCCGATTCATTGCTACATAATCATGATGGTTAATTAAAATACGTCAGCTGACGCGTGTTATTTTTGTTCTGCATATATAGACGAGATGCTTCCACATATCACGTTTGTGATCCTATCGTTTATCTCCACTGCGTTGGCTGTGATACATTATCAGCCGGAAGCTGTTCATCTTTCCTATGGTGGTAAGTTTTATTTTATGCCCATACATATATATAAAATTGCCAAATTCTTTAAATGAGAAGATATTGTAATCCAAAATATATGTTATGCTTAGTTCTCCGAGTACTAGTAAGATAGTTCTCTGTGCACTAGTCTGAATAATAACGATGAAAAAGATAATTGACATATAATGTGCATGTGTGTGTTTTGTGTATAATTTTCAGATGACATTCACGATATCGTTGTTACCTGGAGTACAAAGAGCGACACGGAAGAGTCGATAGTAGAATATGGCATAGGCGGATTTGTTTTGCGAGCTGAAGGAAATTCTACTCTTTTTATCGATGGTGGTGAGAAGAAACGGAAACAGTATATCCACAAAGTATGGCTGAAAAATTTAACGCCCAACAGCAAATATAGTAAGATAAACATTGCGTATTTTACATTCGTTACTAATTAAAGTTATGTCATGGCACTAATAATAAATTTTTACCATTTGTCATCAGTATATCATTGCGGTAGCCGCTATGGATGGTCAAATGTATTTTATATGAGAACCACGCCTGAGGACTCCACAGATTGGTCACCGCAAATAGTAATTTTTGGCGATATGGGTAATGAGAATGCGCAGAGTTTATCACGCCTGCAGGAAGAGACAGAACGTGGCTTATATGACGCTGCTATTCATGTTGGCGATTTTGCTTATGATATGCACAGTGACGATGCACGCGTAGGTGACGAATTTATGCGGCAAATTGAATCTGTGGCTGCTTACATACCATACATGACCGTACCTGGAAATCACGAAGAGAAATATAATTTTAGTAATTACAGGTATATGCTTGTGAATGATTCCTTACGCAACTTGTTGTCAATATTTTATTTAATACTTGCAAAAAATTTAATTCTATTTTAATCATCTTTTCTAGGGCCCGATTTACTATGCCAGGTGACTCGGAAGGCCTGTGGTATAGCTTTAATATAGGTCCCGTACATTTCGTGGCTATAGAAACTGAAGCTTATTATTTCATGAATTATGGTATAAAGCAACTGATTAAACAATACGAATGGTTGGAAAAGGATCTGCGAGAAGCAAATAAACCCGAGGCAAGGTATATGATCAATTAGACTATTAAAATGATAAAGATTGACAGAAAATTTGCAATTACAGGGCTCGACGACCGTGGATAGTAGCATTCGGACATAGACCAATGTATTGCAGCAATGCGAATGCGGACGATTGCACCAATCATCAAAGTCTGATTAGAGTCGGATTGCCATTTTTAAATTGGTTTGGACTGGAGGACCTGTTTTTCAAATATAAAGTGGATTTAGAAATCTGGGCACACGAACACAGTTACGAAAGATTGTGGCCCATGTATAACTTCCAAGTAATTGTCCAACCAATCGTATTATTTATATATTTTGGGAAAAAAATTCGCGCTTAGTAATAATGGAAATCATGTAGGTCTATAATGGTAGTTATGAAGAACCGTATAAAAATTACAAAGCACCTGTACATATAATTACTGGATCAGCTGGTTGCAAAGAGGGTCGAGAGAAATTTGTTCCCGATCGACCGGCGTGGTCCGCATATCGTAGCTCGGATTATGGATACACAAGAATGAAGGCGTTCAACAAAACTCACATGTATCTAGAACAGGTATGGCATATCGCAAGAATAAATTTCGAATTGATGTCGCTTTTCTTGTAACAAAATTGTAAAACTTTTTTGTTTCTGTCGCAAATAGGTATCCGATGATAAAGAAGGTGCTGTTCTAGATAGAGTTTGGCTCGTGAAAGAGAATTTTTTACCACAGTACATAGAAGTTTCTCCTTTAGAATAATATAAATATCATTTTAATTAGCGCCATGTGATAAAGTAGAAAACACAGACAAGAATATGTTAAAAAAGTTTTTCAAGCAATATTGTGTTAGTAAAATTTTTCCTTCACTTTGGCTGTATATGTATAATTGTACAATTATAATTCAAATTTAATACATATTTTACGTAGGCTAGATAATACGACGGTCGAAATGTATACATAAACAAATTTTAGCGTGATTTGCGTATGAACAAGTAAAAAATTAGCAAATGCAAAAAACGTACAATATAATCCTTTAATTGTTAAAATATAAATATATATATGTATATATATAATTATTATATAGTATATAATATAGTATTAATATATAGTATTAGTGTATAAGATTTCATATCCATCTAGCTCTCATAACTAATTAATATTCAATGATACGTAAAGGTATATAACAAATAGCCTTGACTGTTCATCAGGAAATCTTTTCGATTTTTAAAATTTGTTATAATTAGACATGTGTGAGTTTCTCGAAGTTTTACATATCACATATTTTGCAACTTTATTATTTCGGATAGAACTCATTCGAGTTATTATGTTCGGACCGTTCTTATAATTGTGTGACAAACATATTTTCAACCTAAATAAATTTTTAAACCTGTAGCTTTTATGTATTCTGTGTATTCACAAATTTTCGAAAAACGCAAAAATAGTTTATCTAAATAGATTAAGTAATTAAGTCCCGATAGGTAAAAATAGAGTAATCGTACACATGGTTATGTGATTATTCTATATTTTCATATTTGCATTCGAATGTAATACATTATTTGCACTAGGGAATAATCGTTCACTAGGCACTTTGATCACAATTATGCACAATTCATTTTGTGCCAATACCGTTGAAGTCTAGCAACGATTTCAGTTTTGACGACATGAATAAAGAAGAGTAAGATTCACATATTTTATCACCCTCCATTAAAGAACTATTTTTACATAACAATTATATTTGAAAACGATCTTTTGAGATTATCCCCCCTCCCCCAAAAAAACGCGGATTTTTTTTTAACAAGGATAGAGATGTATATATGTATAATATATAATGATGCAATTTATATATAAAACATTACTTTCTATTGTACGCGATCTAGAATGTTGATAGATTTTGTGATTTAAAAATGTCTTACTCAATGAAGGTAGACAAACTGTAATATATTGAAAAGCAGTACTTTGGAGCTCCCATTTCTCCAAATTCTAAGCTATATTGGACAACTATGGAATTGAATGTTTATTATGCTTAAGCTTTAAGCTCATGATCCAATGATTAGAATCTAATCATTGGATCAAATCATTAGAATATCCAATTGCAACAATAGAGAATTTAATTTTTAAACATATTTTCTATTTACACAGCACATGTATCTATTCCAATAAGTTAATATATTTTAATTTCTCGGAAGTTTTATCTCACATATAGAGAGAATAGAAAATAGAAAAGCTGAAAATACTTAAGCTACAAGTTTCATGTAAACAACTCTCCTATTGTTCCGAGCAATATTCCAAAAATAGTCGAACATTTGTTTCAAATAAGTGCTCCGAACTCTATACAGTTCACAATTTTCGAATACTCGCACATCTCCAATTATTACCAGTCATAAAAATGACGACCCTCATAAGGCTAAAAAAAGGTTACCTCAAATTTATACAATAATTCAATTAAAGCTGATATTTTTTTTACTACAATTCTACTTTCGCAATGGACAAACCATTTTTTTTTTCGTCTGGCTCCTTACCAGCTGTAATTTTTTTTTACTTTGGCATCTGCCGTAACAGTCATCTATTGAATTAAAAAAAAAAAATCAGGAACTGTCCTTCCATAAATAAGATAATAAATGGTGACAATAACTTGGAAAGTGTCAAGTGTAGCTTTTGTTAAACAAAGATTTTTATACTTACGATTATCGCACATTCCTTGACGACAAGAAAATTATTCAATATTCACAATATATGTCTCTCAAGGAGTTTTAATTAATTCGATTCAATTAAGAACGTAATTTATAATCCCTGTCATATTCCTTCATACGCAGCAAATATTAATCTTGCTATATCTCGACCTAATCTTATAGTATACATTTTGCCATATACAATTTTAGTGATTAATAATTATGTGTATAGGTGTTATATGCGAGCGCACACTTATACGCATAAATCTAATTTGCCATTGGAGATATGTAACAATCTCTTAAGATGCATAAAAAAAGCATCATAAAGAAAGATAATTTTATTGATTTGCCTATCATCGAGAAAGTTTTAAGCTTTGCAGACAATTGTCAAGATACATATTGTAATTGAATGTTTTTGCTCGAGGTTTTTCATGCATTAATAAACCACACATCTCGTTACATTAATTAAGCAAGACACTTGACACTGTCAGTGATTAATAGAGACAATGGAAGAAGTTGCTGCAGAATGACTTTCTTGGTACGAAAATTGCGGAAAATGTTCTTGTTCTTCTGCTATAGAATTTAAACCTCCTCCACTACCTAAACAGCCCTGATCCGGGGGCGTAAGTTCAACACTTTCGCCGGTAAATTCACTATCAAAATATCGAGTGTCAATATCTGAAGTCACTTGCGGCTTAAAAGGTGGAGGAATCTTCTTCTGCACAAGATCTGTCCAATTGATGCACGAGAAAAATGCGTGATTCATGATGTCTTTCGCATCATTGGGTCCGCCACCTAATCTTTTAGTTGGATCCTTTACTAACAAACCTATAAAAATAATTCAAAAGTGAATTCTCTCTCGTATAGAAACATTGTCATTATGATCGTTAAAGTGACACTCACCACCAAGCATATCTCTTGCTTCATTACTAATCGTCCTAGGAAACCTTACTTCTTCCATTAAAATAAGCGTAAATAGCTTTTCATGATCTTTGTTATAAAAAGGTAATCGACCACACATCATTTCATACATGACTACACCCACACCCCACCAATCTACGGCTCGTCCATAATCATTATCTTCGAGTACTTCTGGTGCCAAATATTCTGGTGTTCCACAAAATGTCTTTGTTGTCCTTCCTGTAAATATCATAATCAATTATATATATTAAAGCTTATTCAACATTTCATTAATTTTATTTTTTAGCCTTTAAAAATATAATACTAACCATATGTAATGTCTTCTTTACACAAACCGAAATCAGCAATTTTTATATGCCCGTCTTTGTCCAAGAGAAGATTTTCCAATTTGAGATCACGGTATATAATACCTTGCGAGTGCAAGTAACCCAGGGCCGATATAATTTCTGCGCCATAAAATCGAGTACGATCTTCACCAAATACTCGTGACCGACTCAAATGAAAAAATAATTCGCCGCCATTTACATATTCCATGACAAAACATAATCTATCTGCCGTTTGAAAACTATATTTTAAAGACTGAAAATTAAGAAATATGTTAATTATATTACAAATGCAGATAAATCCTAAATTATGAAATTGTTAAAGGATATGTAATAGTCAACAATAGTATCTAGTAATAATGATAATATGCGTTAAGCGGTATCTTATATACAAACAACATACAATTAAAAAGGGATGATTAGTAGTGCGTAATACTCTGTTTTCGGTAAGTGTGTGCGCCACTTCATCTTTACGGATAATAACTTCCTTTCTTAAAATTTTGATAGCATATAAATGTCCCGTCGCTTTCTCTCTACAGAGAATTACCTTTCCAAAGGTCCCTTTCCCCAAAACTTTTAAAAATTCAAAATTCTCAAGTGTCTGGAACAAATAAAAAAAAAATTTATGAATCAGAAATTATTTGTAAATTTCTGTATACACACAGATACACATACACACACATATATATGGAATACTCATATACTCAGTAATGTGTTTCCTAAAACTAATAAGTTAATTTATATCAATAATCAAGATTCCATAACTTATTACTTTCTTTTGAAAGAAAAATTTATGAATAAGAATTATTTGTAAATTTCTATATATACACAGATACACATATATACATATATATGGAGTTACTCATATACTCAGCAATGTGTTTTCTAAAATTGGCAAGATAATTTATATCAATAAACAAGATTCCATAACTTACTACTTTCTTTTGAAAGAAAAATTTATGAATAAAAATTATTTGTAAATTTCTATATACACACAGATACACATATATACATATATATATGGAGTTACTCATATACTCAGCAATGTGTTTTCTATAAAACTGATAAGATAATTTATATCAATAAACAAGATTCCATAACTTACTACTTTCTTTTTGCCAGTGCTTTTACTACTTGAAGTTCCTTGGACACTGAATTTTGCTGATAATTCATCAATACTACCGCCGTCTGTAGATACAACACCTAAAGAGCTACAAGAATCAGACCTAGCACCTACTGACGATTCCATATCAACATCTTCTGAAGAGGAAGATTGTTGCATTTGGGATTGTTCATGCTGTTGATTCTCTTCATTTGCTAACCTATCTGCTACATATCTGCAAGAAAAATACAAGGAAAGAGATTGTATGAATGTTATACACAATATTTTGAAACTTAACAGATTATTATTAAAGTCGAACCTGATTGCTGCTACCCAGTCTTCCCTTTCTTGTTCTGATTCTACATGAAATGTCCTTTCGATTACAGTTGTCCATTGCAGGCCTCTAATAACAAATGTATATGGTTTAGGTCTATCCACTGACATTATTTGGCATCCACGTACTGTAAAATTGTTTAATGGCTGTGTAGATGTTTGTGTAGCCATTTGTGGATCGGGTTTTGCCTTGAACCCGACCAGTGTACCATCGTCTCTCAAGACAAAATATCTTGATCTCCAATTTTTAATGTGTTCACCTACAAATAAATTATTCCATATTTTATTTTCCGTATGAATCACAGAAAGATTGCGAAGAAAATAGCTTCTAAACATTCAATTTCAAAAAGAAAAATAAATTCTTAAATCTCTGGACTCTTTTTTTTAATATCCTGTACTTTCATTCAAATTATCACCCAAATTTCACCTTTACTGGAGCTAATATAAAATTTCTGATTAATATATCCAATACAAGATAAAAGAGATTATTACCGTGCAAGAATTTATGGCGCAAAATATAAGAATGAAATCCCACTATTTAGGAAAGTCTATGAACATTATGCTCCGACGCTTGTGTATCTTGTTCACAAAGTGCGCTACAAGATGCACGTCGCGATCGACGAACACGAATAGAATATGGAAAAATATAAATATGGATATGGAAAAATATGCAAGTAGCGGATTTTTAACTTTTGCGAAGAACATTCGTTCGCGTTGAAGTGGACGTGAGACTCGATGTCCCGCGGTCGAGATCTTCGTCGACGTCTCTCATCGCGAAACAGCTCGCGTAATAAACGCGCAGAGTATCGATACAGAGACGCCTGTCACTCTTTACGTTGGTCACGTCGACGAGGTGGCTAGCTCGACGAAACCACGTGCTCGTGACACTTATCCCGCGCGCGTGACACACGCTCGACGTGCGCGCGGGGAAAAATACATGACGACAGTCACGAGACGCGCATTTACGCGTCCCGAGTAAACATTGCGCAATATGTAAATATTATGAACGGGTCTCGGCGTAATACCGCGTTTCTGGAGCCAGCCTTCCTTGACGATCCGCTGACCACCGCTGCCGCCTCCGCTGCCGCTGCCGCTGACGCTCCCGCTTCCGCTGCCGCTGCCATTGCCGCTAACGCTAACGCCAACGACACCGACGTTGACACCAACACCAACACCACCACCGCCGCCGTTTCCGCCGACGCTGCTTCCACCGACGCCGCTTCCACCACCGCCGCCGCCGCCTCCGCTGCTACCGCTGCCGCTAACACCGCCGCTAACACCGCTAACACCGCCGCCGCCACCACCGGACGCTGCGACGTTCATCGCCGCGTCCCCCATCACTCTTTCGTCTTCGCGCACCCGTCGATATTCCGCGGATGCCCCAGGTTCCGCGTCGCACCGGGAGACTCACAAAAATAATCGGGAATAACACGTAGTAGCGGGAGTGGTGCGCGTATACAAACTTGAGTAATCATAGATACGCGTGTGGCAGTTAATGCATATGTACACACACAACGATCGTCTCGTCGACGTGATCGCGCTGAACCCCGAGGAGAGACGTCAGACGTCAGAAGCGGCGCGATGGTCGCCGCTCGGCCTTCAAGTCGCGTTTCCACGAGGCCGCGACGAGCGGAGCGCCTCGCGATGGAACCGTTTACAAACTTATGGCGCGTCAAGGGCGTGTCTAGGGTCACTAGATATTTTCGGATCGGACGCGTCGTATCTAGATTATTCGTAATGTTATGACTGTCGATTGAACGATATTTCAAATATTATGCTCTTATATCGATTAATTTATCATCATCGTTATTGAGATATTGTAAATGATGTTGTTTTTATATTAATCTTTAATATATGTTTAATCTTTTATATCCGACACTTTTATTTACATACATGGGAACTCTAGATATATAAATGGATTCTCTCTCTCTCTCTCTCTCTCTCTCTCTCTCTCTCTCTCTCTCTCTCTCTCTCCTATAGATGAGTGAAAGAGAAAGAAAGAAATAGATCGTGCGCAAAGGACCTCAAATTGAGGTTAAAAAGAGAGGAGGCGGAATATCAGTATCATTGTTTCGGACGAAAAAAAAGTGTCCAAAATAGCTGAACCTGTGACATATGACCAAATTACATATACTTCGAGCATATCGGAGCATATTTATTTTGTAAAATTTTATAAAAATGGTTACATCGTGTTGTTTATGTTCAAAAGAGTGTGTTCCCTTTAATCCACAACGGTCATTTCACAGGTTATAAATATAGACATGTATATATAAATATATATAATCAGAAATGATATGATAAAAATTAATATTGATAATTATGAGAAAATTATTATTTATACCCTAATATCTGGTTATAAGAGAAACGATAGCCAAAGATCTCCGATTATAAATATTACGATAAATATTACGATAAAAATTATTGATAGTCTATAAGAATTAATTAACTTATTTTCTTAATCTTTGTTAAGTATTTTTTAATAATAGGATTGATAATTAATAATACAGTTTTGCGTATCAAAGTAATAAAAAAATTGCGTTAATAATTTAGTATCGTAAAATTAAATTTTTCTAAACCACTTTATCACATTTTCTTCAAACAATTTGTGTTTGAAGAAACTTATATTCTATTATACATTCTTCAGCAATTGTTTCAATATTTGTAAAATGTTTATAGAATACCAACAGATGAACAAATGAGAAATAAATGGTTTAGTATAATTGGCCGTACTGTCTCTTACAAAGGGGCCAGAGTTTGCAGTGACCATTTCACGGAGAATGATTTTCATGAAATGAGCCTCCACTCAAAAGTCAGAAGATTAAAGAATACTGCAATTCCTTCTATTTGGATCAAACAAAACAGGTGAGATAAAAGTTTTTCATTAAATAGGTAATTATTTTTCATTAAAAATAATTAAAATTGTAACATAATAATTGTTTGAAACATTTGCTTTCAGAAAAGTTAAAAAGAGAGAATCATCTTTATTTCAAGAGACTAACATAAATGTTTCTGAAATTGAATCTCAAAATGATTCCGAAATTGAATTTCAAAATGAAAAGGATGCAATTTATTGCAGTCCAAAAAATTGTGAAGAAAATGACACAAGCAATGATGTTGAAAGTGAAGAAAGGTGAGCAAACACGATATTTTCTAATGTTATGATAATTTTTACTTTTAAATAACTAAATACTTTTTTTTCTGTAGCAAAAATATGGAAGAAAAATCAACACCTGTTTTAAATGTAGCTGAAAATTTAGTCAATGTGTCTCTAGATTCAGAGAGAACAATAAATACTATATTTATTAATAATCAGAAAGATATTGATGATAATCTCGTGAACAAGAATGGTATAAATGGAAAAAGGCAAGAGACAAAAAAACAATTTTTTTACTTTATATCTTACAAATATAAATAAACTTTTATTATTATTTTTTTTTTTTTTTTTAGGAAATTGCCATCATCTAATTTAGGAAATTCTAAACTTAGGAAGATTTTTGTACATATGTCCAGATATAATATAGAATGCTTTAGAAAAATAGATTTTTCTTCGGATAAAAAGTGGTCAGCGTTTTTAAGATATGTTGCCTATAACAGGCATCAAAATAAAGTTTTGGCACAACAAAACAGACGTTTGCAAAAGAAAATGTACATACTTCAGGATATGTTGGAGGATTTAATGTAATCTTAGATAAAATAAATACTAGGGAAAAAATTTATATATGTTAAGATAGTTGCTAATTATACATATGATTTGACATAGATACTATTAATTTTAATTATAATACGTTATATTGTTATGTGAGAAGGTAAAATAAGAAAAAAATATAAAAATCGAACTTCTCTTTTACTTGACGTCTGAGATACATCACGAGATCGAGGAACAATCTCGCGCATGCGTGGCAGCGCAAGTGCCAGCTGTTTGATCCTCATTGACGTATATTTAATTGCAACATGAGGTATCGTTAGATCCCTCGTGAAAAGTAATAACATTATAAAATAAATGCTATAATAGTTTCTATCGATCAAATAAGAAATGTGACAGTTGTCAAGATTATTATTATTATTTAGTTCTTGATCTATTTTCGATTTATTACACGAACACTTACATTTTTCTGCGTACATATTTTTTCGTTCCCGTTTCTACAAAGTTCACACTTTTAATTTTGCACATGCATTTAATATAGCATTTACTATATTTTATATATTATTGTCATAAATAATAACAAAAGAGTTGGATAATTTATGCGAACCTTAGCATCTGACAAGTACAGATCTGTCGAGATCGGTCACCTGGTCAATGACGTATCTACATACGCACACAGCATCTTGTATTCACGCACCACACACACACACACATACTGTGATATTTACTTCTCACTTTACATTTACACGTAATCGTAATGTCTCGTATATATATATATATATATAGCGATGAGACTTGACATGTTTATACAGTGCTTGTCATACTAGTGCTTTGTCACATCCTTGTCCCGTCTCATTTTCTCATAAATTTTACACATTTTATATATTTGCCTGCCTTCGAAACTAACTCGCATATTGGATCACAAAATGTTTGTCTTAACTCGAAACAAATTCCAAAAAATTATGGTAAATCACTTATTTAACATATAGTGTGTGTTGTACAATGTATATATTTTCGATATTTAATTTTTAAGATCTGACACATTTTTATATTTGCTTTTATTTCCTCTTTCTCTGTTATGTATATTACAGATAAGCCGTGGAGTCGCGCTAACACAACAATTAGCTAGGTATTAATGTTTTATTTTCATATTTCTAACAATAGACAACGCGTTTTTCATGTGTTTGTTATTTTTATACTTTGAAAACTTACATTTATTATTAGTCATAACTATATGAAATTAGTTATTATACAACTTGATACAACTAGCATCACATATAAATTAAATGACCGTAACTTAATGATTCTGTAAAATATCAAATTTTGAAAATATATAATTATTTAATACAAGCAAATATTAATGTAATTCGCGTTTATTTCAGGAGTACTGTGCCGTTATATGATACCTCCGAATATCAATATCTGCAAACTAGTAAAGTTCCAACACTGCATTTTCAAGCATCCTTACCACGATTACCAATA
Organism: Lasius fuliginosus; assembly: GCA_949152495.1. Classification (NCBI taxonomy): domain Eukaryota; kingdom Metazoa; phylum Arthropoda; class Insecta; order Hymenoptera; family Formicidae; genus Lasius; species Lasius fuliginosus. The sequence goes on from OX424451.1 coordinate 2,739,763, forward strand.
CCGAAGCTTGAAGATACATGTAGGAGATATTTGAATGCACAGAAACCTCTATTAAGTGACAAGGAATTGCAAAACACATCAGCCTGCATCTCGAAATTTCTTGCCAATGAGGGGCAAAGTTTGCAAAAGCAACTGATTCATAATAATAATGAAAATCCACATACTAGTTACATTAGCAAACCATGGTTTGATATGTATTTACGAGATCGCAAGCCTTTACCAATCAATTATAATCCTTTCTTGGTTTTCATACCAGAATCCGATCCGAAATATAATGCACAATTGGTAAAGGCGACAAATCTCATTGTGTCATCATTGAGATTCTTGAAGTCTCTCAGGGATAACATTTTAGAGCCAGAGGTATTTCATATGAAACCTGAAAAATCGGATACTGAACTGTTTCGCAATGTCACAAGACTGATTCCATCTCGCTTTAGCTGGTATGGTGCTTACTTATTTAAGGTAATAACAAATTACAAATTTTATTTGTGAAATATTGATTGAAAATGAAATAATAATATGTGTAGAAGTAGAGTATATGTTTAACAAGAAAATTTTTCATTATAGGCTTTTCCGTTGGATATGTCGCAATATAAAAATCTATTTAATACGACTAGAATACCAGAATTGGAGAAGGATGTAATCTTCCACGATTCTTCAGCAAAGCACTTAGTCGTACTAAGAAGAGGTCATTTTTACGCGTTTGATGTTTTAGATGCAAACGATTCCATTCGTAGTCCTAGAGAGATAGCTGCATGTTTAAAGGCCATTCTGGAAGATGATAGGCCACCAAATGAACATCCTGTGGGCGTTCTTACGACATCAGAAAGAAATCAATGGGCACAAGCTCGTTCACATTTAGTCGAAACAGGGAATCTGGAAATTCTTAAGAAAATTGATTCAGCTATATTTGTAATGATCTTGGATGATGAAGTTATTGGTACTGATCATAACAAATTACTTAGAACATATTTACATGCAGATGGTACCAATCGATGGTTCGACAAGTCGTTTTCTCTCATTGTTTCTAAAGACGGTTACAGTGGAATCAATTTTGAACATTCGTGGGGTGATGGTGTCGCGATACTCAGGTATTTCCAGGTGAGTGTATTAAACATTATCCTAGTTTTAGATACATATTAAAATGTAACTTTTTGAAAATTTTAAGATATAAAAATCTTCCTCATTCTTTAGGATGTGAAGGCCGATGTATCTAAGAAACCTAGATTTCATCCTAACGATGTAGATGAACTTGCGAAAGAAAGTGTAAACATTGAGAGACTACAATTTTCTATAGATGCAAAGAGCGAAAGTATTATTAATCAACAAAAAGCAAAATATCAAGATTGGATCAATCAACTGTACATCAGTCATACAATATATGAAGAGTTTGGCAAAAATCAGTGTAAGAAGTTCAGGGTAAGTCCAGATGCCGTAATGCAGCTGGCATTCCAGTTGGCATTGTACACTCTAGAAGACAGAGTGGTACCAACTTATGAATCTTGCAGCACAGCTGCATATAAACATGGCAGAACAGAAACTATCAGACCTTGTACATTAGAGACTAAAGAAATCTGCGTTGCTATGACTCGAAGGCAAACTGAACTCTCTAAATCAGATTTAAAAAGAATGATACTCGATTGTAGTAAAGCTCACAATGTGCTTACAAAAGAGGCTGTAATGGGTAATTAGTTTGATTACTGAACAAGTTTCAAATAAGTAAATTCAAAAAACAAAGAGACTGTATATACATTATTTGACAATATTTCTTATTTTACAGGCCAAGGATTTGATAGACATCTTTTTGCCTTGAAAAAAATTTCAGAGAAATCGGGTTCCATTAAACCAATCATTTTTCAAGATCCAGCTTATGATGCTTTAAATTACAATATATTGTCTACATCCACTTTATCAAGTCCGGTTGTACTGGCTGGTGGATTTGGACCAGTAGTATCTGATGGTTATGGAATAGGGTAAGCTATTCATATTGCATTGTATTAATATTGAAAATATATCAACTATATTCTATTATATTCTTTTTGGAATATATTATAGTTTAAATACAGAATTAATGTATATTGTTTAGATATATGATCCAAGATGAACGATTGGGTACTGTTGTGACAAGTTATGAAGGCAGTCGTAATGCCAACAAATACGTACAAACATTGGAACATGCATTCAAGAGCATCCATGATGTGCTGTGCACATAAGACATCGCCGTGTATTGTAGCCAGATACATTTAGATATATTTTTTCTGAAATCATTGACACTATATAATCACGATATACATTATATAGATATATTATACATTTACACAAGAAAATGTTTACAATCATGTTATCTATCAGAGGTATCACACATGTATTAGATCTCCATTTTTGAAATTTTAGACAAAAAGCAATAGCAATGAGTTACCTCTGATAATAAGAAACTGTTATATACAATTGTTGAGAATAAATATTTTTAATACTTTTTATATATAATTGATAATTTGATGCTAATTTTTATCAACCAACAATTTTTCTAATAATTAACTAGTGATTAGAATATATATATATGAAGGGTAAATTATTACAGATATTATTTTACATTACTCTATTACTCATGTAAACAAGAAAATATGTACATTGACTTATGTAAAAGTGAGCTATAACGTATTCAAAATGTGAAACAAAAAAATTACATTGTTTTCTAATATTGATAAAAATTCATATCTATAATTTCTACTTAATCTTAATCATTTTTCTGTTTCAAAAGAAATGGAAAGATATGTCTGAAACAACATAGACAACAAAGCACAACATTCATAGTTATAGATATTAGGATGAATGTTAAATTAAATCTTCATGAAAATTGCACGAGTGGAATTATATAGATACGCAGTAATATACCAAATTCATATATTGGTATCTAGAAATTTCTTATAATTTCATAACGATTTCATAGATGCAATCATTCCTTTACAATCTTTTGCTGATGACTAAATATGGAATGGAATATTATGATCTCTTATAATTTATAGCTTGTCACCCATCTTCACTTTGGAAGTCTGAAAAAAAAAAAAAAATTTAATGAGTAATTTGTATAAAAAAGATATAAAAACATTATAATGCATCATCTTAAATATTTGTTACATTCAAATTATCTAACATATATGTGTCAACTTACCATATAAATACCGACAATTAAGCCAAAAAGTCCTATAGCGGAACCAAAAATCTCAACTATAAGAATCTTGACGAAAAGAGCGGAGTTTGCCGCATCGGCGAGAGCTGCGCCGGAACCTACAATGCCCACTGCTATGCCGCAGAAAAGATTGACCAAACCAACGGAGAGACCGGCACCAAACATTAAGTATCCAGCCAACCAGTTCTGATTCTTAAGCTCCTCGTTGGACATTGCCTCAGAATAAGTGAATTTTTCGAGCATTCCAGACAGAACGATGGCGGTAATCAGACCATAGATAGCTACAGCCTCACAAAATATCACGGAAATCAAATTCTTTGTTTTGATCCTAGGTGCTTTTACACCTCCGCCGACAATAGATACTCCTGTTGTATGGATACCTCTGAAAAGACAAATATCATGATAAATAATATTTGATGCTATTCCAAGACTATAAATATATTGGCTGTGTTTTGCCGAACCTCCGCTAAGCTAAGCGCACGTAAGCGGCGAGCGCTTGCTACACAAATATTTGGCTGGACAGAAGCGCTGAGTAGTTAGCAGTAACCTCAACAGCCAATACCTCAATAGCACTAAGCAGCGCTGCAATCGAAACCGCTACCAAACGAGCGACTGCTTAGCTAGCGGAGGTTCGGCAAAACACAGCCATTATCAAACTTACAATGCTGCGCCTACTACGGACAAAGCTACCGACAAACCTATGCCCAATGTAGACCACATGTATGGAGAAGTATTCGACAAGAACCTAGATAGAAAAATAAATATTTTGTTTAATATCTCATTGTGCCAAGAATTCAATAATACAAGAAATAACTGATACATGAGGTATATAAATGTATGATTATACGTACCACGCAATGCTAATTTGCTCTCCCTTGCCAGTAAATACATAATACAAAACTGTAACATAAAATATACTTAATACAGTGTTAATTCAGTAAAATAAATGTGTTTGATATAAAAACAGCTTGCGACAGTGGACATACTGTATAATTCAGCAAAATATTCATCCACTTTCGATTCGACATTTCTTTACGAGTTTATCTTTATCTTTGCCTGTGTGTGTCTATAATTTATTTTTAATATAAATACATATATAATAAAGCCGTACCTAAAATGAGGATCGTGATCGAGGAGGTGATTGCAAATGTGCTACCCAAAATGTATCTCATTGACGCCATTGTAAATTTCACTCAATAGAAATTATATGAGAAGTCCTGTGAAATTACGGTCGACACTCCGGAGAAGCTAAATTAGCCGGGCGCGACGATTTTCTCCGACAACCTTTTAATCTCTGCATCCGAAACAACGAAGGAAAATCTCGCCCGTCGCTATCATGTGACGACTGCTGGCGATACCTGGATTGCGTTCGAAGATGCTACTCATCGTCGTCGTCGGGTGAATAGCGCGTCCGATCGACCAATAGAAACGGAGAAATCTTTTTATCCTGATTGGTCGATCAGACGCTACTCCACCCGACGAGTAGCATTTTCGAACGCGCTTCAAAAGCGCGCTAAATTTGACAGACGCGTTCGCTACTGTAAATATTTGAAAAATCCTTTTGACGTTTCAATCAACGAGATATTGACATTATGAAAGATAAGGCAACGATTGTAAGTTTATCGCACTACTTGGGCTATTTTGGCTCTGCAAAATCATGTTCAAGGAAGTGTCTTGCAACTATTTTGCATTGTATATTGTAATAATATCTCGCGTCGTTTCCATTGTATTTGTATCAAAGACTACAACGATCTTTTTCGTTATTATTACGATAGATATTAACAACGAATTTTGTAATAAGTTCTTTATTAAGTTGGCATCAAGCGCATTTGTACATTCTATCGGTGCGCGAAAGAAAAAGAAAAAAAAATAGAACAAACCAATACGTCTTCGCTCGACATTTTCTAAGCTAAATTGTTGCACAACTCGAAAGAGGGGACAAATACACGCCGGGACCATCAGCCTAATTTTAGAATCCGTCACATATTCGTCTCTCCGTTCCGCGCAGACACAAGCAGCTCCCGTAAATGTTACATTAAATATACAATTTGTTCCGATAACAATTACAAAATGTCTCAGACGAAGAAGGGGTAAGCCAACTTTTTCCGATTCCGGGAGAGAAGCTAGTCGCTTCAAATTAAAATTTACAGTCAGCGAGACGCTTATTTTTTCCTCGTAATAATGATAAATTCGCGTTCGTACGCTATGTATAATCGCCCGTATAATGCCTCTTCTGTGCTTCGGACCGATCGAATCGCTCTATTTCGGTTTCTACGATTAAATTTACAGCGGTAAATTTAGAGCAATAGAGAAATACTCGTCTGCGAAAAATTAGGGTCACGCGGTCCAAATGCGCGCATTCAGCGCACGAGATTTCGAACCGAGACAATTTGCACATTTTCGGACACGCATTCTGTAACGTGTATTATTTTAAGACGATGTTATAAGTACTAGCATACGATACCAGTTGCATTCCTATACCAAATAAAAAGAAAAAAGAAAAAATATATATATATATATAAACTCGAAAATATACAATAATGGACAAGTACAATAGACAAATATTTTTTGTCTGTTTTTTTTTCTCAGAGCCAAAGCAAAGCGAAGAGCTTTCTCGATCTAAGTAAAATACTTGACGAACAATAACAGAATCTCGTATATACATTTTCGAAAATATGCTTACACAAATAACGTATCGTAATATAACATCGATTTGTTCAGAGAATTTCCTGCATATCGCTCCATTCTATTTCATTTCCTATTATTCTGCATGTAATTTCTTGTTTCTGTAAATTCTGATGATCATTTCTTCAGGTTGAATATAAGATGATAAATAGAATATTGTGTTATCTTTCTCAGTACATTGTCTTGCTCTTGATAATGCCGATAATTTCCTTAAAAAAAATTCCATTTACACATTTATTTATTAAATTACAAAAACATCTCGCTTTTTCTTGGCAAACCTCGTCGTTTTGTTTTTGCGAGAAAACGACGAGGTTTGCTTGTTGACTTGAATCGCAAACCCTTTTTACGTTTAATATTCGCTCTTTGTGTTACAGAAACGTCTTGCTCGACGAATTTCGTCGTGCCGTATACGACGAAATTGTCTCGCAAGAGCCGCTTGCGACTCGATTCGCGAAATTGTCCACGTCGGGCGACAGGCGGGGAATGGTCGAGATGGTTGTAGAAATGCCCCACGTGGAGGGCTTGAAACCGGGCGACTCGTATCAGGGTAAGAACGACGCGCAGGCCGCGCGGTTGTACGAGAGATCGCTCCAGGTGATGGCGACGGAGGTCGAGCCTAAGGACGAGCACGCGGAGGAGATTAGGACGTGTAACATTCTCACGAAAGCACTGTTTGCGGCCGGTGCGAACGGCAGAGTGTTCCTGAATGCGCTCTGCGAGCGCGCCAGACGTTCCTACCGTCTGCGCGCCTACGCGAGCTGTCTGCGAGACTGCGAGTGCATGCTGGCGCTTCCTGCGAGTTTCTATGATGACTCCGCGGAGAACGTCAGGTACTTCGTGCAGCGTAGAAAGGAGTGCCTGCAGCTAGAACGGGAGTGCTCCAGGAAATTGGAAGGAAACGCGTTCTCCAGGAAACGTGGCGGAAGGACGTCGTCCACTTCATCTTCTTCCCTCTCCCCTTCCTCTTCTTTGACGCTTGGAAAGCGCATCGCCGCGACGCCCGTCGTCGACGGCAAGCCGCACGACCGCCTCACAAGCTGTCCGGATAGCGTCGAGCTGCGTTTCGACGAGGCTAGGGGCCGGCACCTCGTGGCTACAAGAGACATCAGACCGGGAGCTGTACTCATTGTCGACCGACCGTTTTCCTTTAGTACGGACGCACCGGCCCTCGGCAGGAATTGCTTGCATTGCCATGCCACACTTAAATTAGAAGACAGCGTTAAAATCCCGTGCCGTAATTGCCAAACAGTTAGTAGAGCGCATGATTATACTCGCGCATGCACGTGCCATACATATCAGCATCATCCCTGCAATTTTTTTTGTTTAATTTTTCTTTCTCATGCCCTCCTGTGCATCCGAATTTACACGCACGCTACAGATGTATTCCTTCGATATAAATTTTGTTTCGCGTTCCCCAGGTGTCTTTTTGCACAGAAACCTGTCGCAAGAAAGCGTGGGAGACATACCACCAGTACGAGTGCTCGGTATTTGATTATTTCTTCGAAAATGTCTCAAACGACAGACGCCAGCAAACGTCTTATCTATTGCTAGCCTATCGCACGACGGTCGTACAAGCGTTATCGCCGCGAAACAGCGCGGAAACGAGGGGCGTTTTGAATCCTGATTTCTTCCGATATCATGCCAGTGGTAAAAGTATCGACGAGAACGTCAGTGAGGAATACACGAAATCAGGCTTGAGACAGACGTACAATCCTCTCGATTACCGAACGGTATTCCAGCTGGAGACTCATTGCGCCGATGTAGAACCTAACGCGAATCTCATTCGCACAATTCAGGCGATCTTCCTCGCGAAATGCTTGATCTCCGTTCTGAGCAAACTAGACATCGTCTGTACGAAGGATACGTTCGTTCCGTTGGCTGTGGCTATGCTACAACATTTGCAGGCGATTAATTGCAACGCATACGAGATTGTCGAGAATGTTCACGAGGAAACGACGCGCGTCTGGGAGCCCAGGAATATCGGCGGCGCGATTTACACCACAGTCAGCCTCGTGAATCATAGCTGTTATCCCAATGTGGTTCGCCATTCTTATCCCAATGGTAAGCGGTCCAAAAAATTGACGACGAAGAAAATGTCTTGACGCAGAAAATTTGTGTACGGCGTGTGTGTTCTGAATAAATTATCCTTTTACACGCAGGAATAGTCGTGGTCAGAGCGCTGCGCTTTATCGGCAAAGGATGCGAGATACTCGATTGCTACGGGCCTCAATTCCTCATCGAGGGCAGATTGACTAGACGCGAACTTTTATGGAAGAAGTATCGATTCCTGTGCGGATGCGACGCTTGCACGCAAGATTGGAAATTTCCGCTGCCCGAGACAATGTATTACAAGTGTACAGCGTGTTCCGGACCGACAGATGTCTCGGTGATAAGCGCGAACGTTTCGCAGAATGTGGCAGATCAACGGTGTACTAAATGCAAAAAAATAATCGATTTAAAAAAACTCGAAAAACAACTTCGTAAATCGATCCAAAAGAGATTGACCGCTGTCGCTAAAATGTATCAGGGGAATTACCGAGATGCGATCCCTCTGCTATTTGAGCACGCACACTTTGTCAATAAACACTTGACTGAACCTAATATCGAAGGTATTAAAACAGAACAATGTATCGTCCAATGTTACAATTCTTTAAGCTTGATCTCTGTGTAATAATCTCCGAGCCTGCTGGTAACAATCACTTATACTAGTTATTTAAATAGTTTTTTAAATAAACTACTATAAATAGTATATAATTAAATAAACTATTATTAATAATTTATTTAGTTTATTTAAATAAACTAGTTAAATAACTACTATAAATGAGACTATTATTTAAATAACAGTGAAATAGTTACTTAAACTTGTTTTTTCAGCTTTTTGCCTTTTACACAGCTTTGTAAAAAGACGCGACGTATATAATCCGCATAAGGGTATACTTTCAGCTATTTTAGAAAAGATTTATAAACATAGAAAAACAGGAAATGTTTACGGCACAATGTTCTTCACTCTTAAGTGCATTATCATTAACAACACAAGGCAATGCAAGATTAGACTAAGTGATGAAGAAGCATATAATTTCCGTGATAAGTAATAAAATAAAAAAAAAGAGGAAAAAAATTATTACAAAATTATTTCACACAAGTCAGAGCGCATATATTAACGATTAGTAGAAAATCGAGCTTAAATTATACATCTTGCAAATCAAATAATAATTCGATGTTGCATAAATGCGCGTTTTATGTTTGATATTATGTGCTTCCTTCATGCTCGTACAATAAAATTAGGTAATGAAATATATCAGGACCATTGCTTCAATTGCGATACATATATACCTTACTTGCATGAGAAAGAATTATGTACAGTGGTCCATCATATACATTGGTAAAGTACATCCTTTAACTTAGTTCATTAAAACACAGATGTAATACCTAAATTCAACTAGAATCCAGTGGGGTTTAGGCGTTTGATTACCACATATGTGTCTCCCTAATTTCGCTAATGATGTGACCGGCTAGAGTTAATGCCTGCAGAATAAGAGCAACTGTTAGAGATCAAAATTCAAAACAAAAAGACTGTGCGTAATGTTTCACATATACCTTAAGCATGTCTGCTGTTTCTTTACGTCTGACAGCAATGTGCTCGCTTTCGACCAATAGGGCCTCAACCTGATCCGATTTATACAAATGCGTAACAAGTTCACTTTGTAAATTATCTTTCACATAGTTGACTAGAAAATGCATAACAGCCTTTGGTACACTATCTTGAATGGACTTTCGTACAATATAAAAGTATGATCTTATGAGCCTCTCTGTAAACAGAACCAATAAAGGTGATTAAAAGATAAAAATTAAAATTTCCTCATATATGTATATGACGTTTAATGCAATGCGTATCTTCTTACCGATGATATCACAGTCCCGTGATTCACGCTCGCTAAGCTTTCGGGATGTCTGTATTGGCACTGCAGGGAGTAGATTTACTGGTTTTTGTTGCGGGGATGCTTTCTGTATTTCAATCGCTGGATTCGGATGCGGGGAATTACTACTTTCGCGCATTCTGACTGGAGAACCATCCATCGAACTAGTCGAATCCGTTCTTCCTTGGAGTAGCAAGTTACTTAGCAGCCAGTGATTTTGCTGTCCTTGCTGTTCCTTAGTCTGATCAGAAACAGAGTTCTCATCTTGATTATTGACTGATTTTTTTACAATCTGTTACACAAATATATTTTACTATTAATTACACACACACACACACCACAAAAATAAGAAATGGTGTGAACAAAATAATAAATAACTTGATAAACATACGCGAATATTGTCATCTGCATTTAAATCATTGTTACTTCCGAATAGAGTACTTTACAATAAATGTTAATCATACACACAGAAAGAATAATAAAATTAAAAAAAAAACAACATTAAATGAAAATTTATTACTTACTGTGTCATTGGTGATTATGGTACTGGATGATGAAGCTAATCGTTTGTTGTGCTTCAAGTGATCTACATCAGCATCCTTCAGTAAAGACGATACAAATGCTGCATCTTTATGAAAATCGGGGTGCTTAGTGTTAATATACGCCAATTCTATCGCCACCAAGTTTTCTACCTTTTTTTTTACAAGAAATAAAAATCATTAAATAAGTATTAAAAGAATTATGGATATACAATATATATAACAAATGTTTAGATTTACCATTGCATTAGTATGTGGGAGCCGCCTACGTAGCAATTGTGTAACAACATCGACAATACGTTCGTGCAGTTTGGGGAAACGCAGCATCTCCTGCTGCACCTCAGTGCCGCAATGCTGTATTATACTTTGCATTTCTTCGTGCACAAGTTCTACGCACCGTAACGAAGGGTCCTCCAATTTTCGTATTTGACGTTTAACTAGTAACTCGAAGGAAACTTCTGGCACGAAAAGAGCCGGTCTCGGACCGGTTGCATTGCGAATAGCGGTCAGTATGTCCACTTTACTGAGATCCGCCAGCGGATTAATCGAATCGAGTGTTTTGCCAAACGTTTCATGAAATATATAGCAGATACGAGCGCCGCCACAGAGCTCTGTGGTTTCGATGTTTCTAGAGGTACCTTCTATCGTAGCACAATAACTGTTTGCAAATTTCGTGATTATTTGCAGCAAGGTTTGGCTTTTGTCCTCAACGTTTCCGCCATAGGAATTGAGTAGGGTTTGATATTGCGCGACCATTGTATTCACTCTGTTCTGTTTTCAAAAAACACAAGTTCTACCAAATTATGCTTACTTTAGTAGGTTCTAGCTATACTAGCTGTAATTCAACAACTATTAACAATATTACCTTCAATTCTGGTAAACAATCCCTAATATGTTGCATAAGTAAACGATTGAGGGTCTTTGCCAAGTAAGGAGTTCCGTTTCTATTTGCCAATGTTGGGTATCTCCGTTGCAAGAATGTGGCCTCATCTTTCAGCGCTTCCTGAATACTCTTATTATTCATTATATCCTGTTGAGAACGATTAACGACGCCTATAATACCCAATTTAACTGGGATGACTCTACCACATAGAATATCTATGGCATCGGTTCCTAAAAAAGAAAGAAAAGAAAATGTATTTCATGGCGTTATACAATCAATACTATGCTCGCGACAAATTTAAGGGCGCGAAAAGATTGTGAAAAATTAAATTTACCAGCATCCATGAGATCTAACTTTGTAACGACAGCCAGTGTTCGTCTGCCATCTGGATCAACGTCTTTACTTAACTTCAAACTCTCACTTGTAGCCATATCAGTATTGGCAGTGACAACTGCTAAGATTATAGAATTAGGACTACATATGTATTTTAATACAAGTTCACGAATCTGACTCTCAATGTCCTCTGGTTGGTCACCTACCGGTACCTTTGTGATACCAGGTAGATCTATAAGTGTCAGATTAACAACTGACGTCGAGTATATCTTAAGATTAATCGGTTCTGGACAGATGCCTTTGTTTGCGCCAGCCATTCTGTCAGTTTCGGCTTCAATCTCTGCGCGAATATCGTCAAAGTCTTTGTAGATTCTGTTCTTTGTATGCAGAAACATTCCCCATTCCTCCAAGTCCAGAGTACCGTTCTCTGCGCTTCTATGTTCTCGATCATCCTTCGGCGTATATACAAGTTGCAATATTAACGGACGTCGTGTGACAATACCAGTTCCTCGAGGTAGAAAGGAGCGTCCCACCAAGCTCTCTATTACAGATGACTTTCCAGAGCTCTGAAAAATGCGATATCTGTTATTACATCATCATCGAAGAATGTCTATAGATTATCTCATTTTGATCTCTTTGCTGGAGCAAACTCAAAATTCATTTAGAAATAAAGATATTGAGATCCTGATAACTTCGTTTTTCATCTTTTAATTGATTACCGATACGAAAAGATAAAATATGTAAAGAAACTATAATATTCATATTATCTTGATTTAGGTATCAAAAGAGCCACGACACCGTCTTCCTCAACTACGATAGCCGCGAGCGCGAAAGACTGAAATTCGCGAGTAATTTTACAATGTCACGGATCGCCATTAAATCTTGTTCGTGACAGAAAAAATTTAAACCGTTCCCTCCAACTGTACTCTGCAAACATTCTTGCAACTTTTCTCTTTCACTGAAACTCCCGAGCATATATTTATCTCACTTTGACAATAGAGAGTGTGTCCGAATGAGAGGAACAGAGACCAGCTGTGTTATTATAAATATCAAAAGTAAGAGAGAGAGAGAGAGAGAGAGAGAGAGAGAGAGAGAGAGAGAGAGAGAGAGAGAGAGAGAGAGAGAGAGAGAGAGAGAGAGAGACTCAACTAACCTGCGTGCCCAGGACGACGATTTGCGGCAACTGTAACACAGTAGCACCGACGGTATTAAACACGTCCTGCATCTTGTTTATCACAGGGATCAGAGCCTCCATGCTGGAAATAGGTAGATGATGAATGTCCAAAAGAAGAAGAATCGATCGAGACGAGACGGTCAGTCAGTCAATCGGTTAGCCGGGTCCAACAACTCGCTCCTCTCTCGAATCGGTTCGGTTTGGAGTATTCGCTCTCCTCTACGACGAGCACGCGTACTGTTCCGTGACAGCCGGACAGATGATCGACAGCACCGGTCGAGGCGCGGCGACGAACGAGGAGAAAATCGCCAACTTTTCGCTCCGAATCACCACCGGAATAACGTACACTCGATTCCTCACCCTTGCTCACCCTACATAGTCACTGCACACGCGTGCGCGCTTTCGATTGTGTTGGAAGACGTGCTTATGTACATACGTACACACGTGATACGTACGCGGGTCACGTGTGTGTGCGTGCGCTGGACGTAAGTAGCACGTACGGGGGGACACGTAAGTAAATCATCCATTGTTTCCATTCTCGTTTTTGTATGTGTGTTCGAGACGTTTGTTGGAAAAAAATATTTCTATTTAACTTCAATCTTTTTCTTCTTATTTTTCAAAAATCTGACGTATATTAGTTTTATATATATATATTTTAGCATGGTATATCTATTGGCGCGCGTTCTGCCATTTGGCGCCTTTTTCGGCGCTAAAAAAAACGACGATTCATTTCCGAATTCCATTTCTCTAATTTATCTTTTGCGCAGAAACGCGACGATTGACGACATTCGCAATTTATTTGAATCATCTTTAAATACGTCGCGGCTTAAACACACACACATACACACATACATGAGGTATGTATATACTCATCGAAATTTAACCTATGTCGTTTGGCAAAACGAGCGGATCGTTTGACTTTGACAGTTTTATTACGAATCATGATTCCGTTTCTTTTTGCTCGTAAATCATACATATCATATTCCTCCTCGTCGATCGTTATGTAATTAAAATTTTTACATAGATACAGTCGTTAATTCGCTTTATATGCGATGTACATATAATAAATGTAAGTATCGTTCAATTTACGTAAAAGGATCGAATTATCTTTGGAATCATCTACTGATTCAAGAGATCGCGCAGTATTTGCGCGATTATATATACATGAAGGCGATTATCTTCAGATATGTCGATCACACATAACTCAAAGAAAAACTCGAGAAACAAGTTTTTATACGATTAATTACCTAAAATCGCGACCATGAAACTATTTTCCATACGAAAATTAATTTGTATGAATTTCGTATGAAATATATTTTCAAAGAAAAAAATGTGCAAAAAAACTATCCAATGTGTGTAAAAAGATATATCAAAATAAAAATGCGATAGATGTGTATGTCAATTGATATAACGTTTCTACGAAAATGTATGATTTTCTAAAAAAATAAAATCTATGATTTTATTTTTGACGAATCTATGATTTCTTAAAATCTATAATTTCATTAACAAAATGCTCTCTCTCTCTCTCTCTCTCTCTCTCTCTCTCTCTCTCTCTCTCTCTCATATTAGAGAAGTTTAATTGTGATTGACGCTTATTCAAATCGAGCGGGTTACGACGCCATATTGATATTTAGTTCGGCTCCGGATATAAAATTATAGATGACGCTGACGTTAGATTATAGATGACGCTGACGTTAGATTATAGATGACGCTAACCTTTCAAAAACGACAGCTGTAGTTTACCTATCACGTGTGAGGAAACGGTTCAAAAATCCGGTCCAAATTATAACACGCTTCTAAAAAAAATATAGAGAGACTGTATTGTGTTGCTAAAGAAATAAATATTCCAAAGAGCAGGTGAAGAAGACAAGAAATTAATTGGATATATATCAGAAAAGGACGGAAATTCCCCAAACAAGTAATTCAATCAATTATGATCTACGAATCCGAATTGAATTGATGAATGAGAACCAATTTTCTGAACTTTTAATTCATGTGTATAAATCTACTATAAAGATGTAAGTATATAAAAACTATAGGATAATATATAAGTGTTATAAGGAAAAAACTAGCAGAATTAATTCTTATTAGATAAATTTGATTTTCAACTCGCATAATCCAGCTACGATATAATTTTTATCATAATTATTATGTCCAGCCTCAACATACTCTTTGGTCAAGGTTTGCAACACGATGAACTTACCACGAGTGTACTTTGACATATCCGTAGATGATAAGCCATTGGGACAAGTTGTAATACAATTACGTCCTGATGTTGTGCCAAAGACATCAGAAAATTTTCGTGCATTATGCACAGGAGAAAGAGGCTACAGTTATAAAGGAAGTTATTTTCATCGTGTTATTCCCAGTTTCATGTGTCAGGGCGGTGATTTTACACATCACAACGGTACAGGTGGAAAATCGATTTACGGTGAAAAATTTGAAGATGAAAATTTTGAACTCAAGCACACTGGTGGTGGTATATTATCGATGGCAAACTCTGGTCCAAATACAAACGGCTCACAGTTTTTTATCACCACTATAAAAACACCTTGGCTGGACAATAAACACGTCGTATTTGGTAGTGTTGTTGAAGGAATGGACATTGTAAGAAAAATTGAAAGTTATGGTTCTTCAACAGGTAAAACATATCAGAAAATCATGATAATAGATTGTGGTCAATTATCTTGAACACTAAGATAAAAAAGTTTATAAATTATAAATTAAATTTATAAAATAAATTTAAAAATTATAATTTCTACATTTTTACTTTATTATGCAATTTGCAATTGTATGTTTAAAAAAAAACACAAGTAATTTAAGTCTTTATTTGCTAATAAAGCTATGTAAGATTACATATGCCTGTGTGTATGCATGTCTGTACGTGCGTGCACAATAATTATATTTATAATGACCAAGTCTATTTTTGGTAACGAAATTATTTTATATCTTTGTTATTCCATTTGTAATATCTGAGAATTATAGTATACATGTACTATATATATATTGCAATCTACATTTAAAAAATCTCATTCTCCCCCTAAAGCTGATGATCATATCTCTATTTTGTTAATATATAATTAGGTAGAAAAACCAGACTCACATATAGAGAGTTAGACTATTATTAATAATTTAAATATATAGAACACAAACTTAAATAAATATTAAATATTATAATATAATTTTCATGAATAACTATATGCAGTATGTTTGACATACTAATTAAAACTTAATTAATATTCAGATATCTTTGTTTGATACTTGTACAGAAATTGCACAAACGTTTTAAGTAAAAATTTGTTCGCTGCAACATACAGATTCACATAGATATATCACACAGATATCAACAAAAAATATAAATATCACCTTAAATCGGAGAACAAAATTGATATTTTTCCTAGTCGATACATATCGGTAAATTAACGGTAAAGAATGTATTGAGTTCTATAACGGATGCGAATATCAAAAATACGACGTACATCACGAGACAGACGATCCCGACTGTTCGATTTAATTTGAATCTGTTAATTAATAAAGCTCCATATAAGATGATTAACGTAGAAAAGAGAGATACCGAACTGTATACTAGTCCCTGAGATTTGATCTGAACGTAGTATTGTCCGGGTACTTTCGGTAATAGCGCAGCTTTTATAAACCATGGCAATCCGAGACACAATAATACATCGAATACATTTGATCCGATCGAATTACTTATCCCCATAGCTCCGAGACCTAGAAAGGATTTTTAATATCTATGTACAAAGTACTCTTATATAAAGTACAGGGCAGAAATTTTCGTACATCTTATTTCTAACGTCATAATCTAATTTTAAAAAATAGGGTTACAAATAGATTAGGGGTTTATCATACCTTGATTTGCGACGATAACGCTTGAAACTGCTTCAGGTACGCTCATTCCCGCCGCGAGAAACGTCAAGCCCATAATAGAATCAGGAATTCTAAAAGTATCGCCTGAAATACATGAACATAATGAGAACGTGACATGAATCATTTCAAGTAATATAAAAAAAATGTGAAAGATTTTTAAAAAATATAAAATGCCTTTAAACATTTCCACAATGTTCTGATGTTTTTAATGAACATAATAATTATGATAAAAATTATATCGTAGCTGGATTATACGAGTTGAAAATCATGCTTATCTAATAAGAATTAATTCTCTGCTAGTTTTTTCTTTATAACTTTATTACTTATGTATTATCGTATAGTTTTTATTTACTTACATCTTTACAGTAACGTTACACATGGAGCGGAAATTTTATACTTCAGAATTTAAGTTTGTTTCGCGAGGTTTTTGTCGTGGTAGCGGTTTAAATAAAATGCATGTTAAAATATATATATATATATATATATATATTCAATAATATATTCAATAAAAATGAAACGCGATACATACCGATAACAGTGATGACCCATCCAATAATGTAAGACGTAGTCGCGATCCACATTACACACATGAGAAATGTAAAGGGATAGCAGGATCGTAGCTTGCTTCTTCTACAGTCGGGAATAGTGATTAGTAACACTAGATTAATGGGCCAAGTGATTATCCACCACATTTTCTCGCACGTCGAATTCGGCCAAGACGTCATGTTTACTATATTGACTTGAAAAAAAAAAACAAAGTATGTAATGCATACATTTTACGTTACTGTTCTCCATGTATGTATATGTACGTCATAAGTATATAGGAACTATTGTATTATTAGCGTGTGTGTATATATATATATATATATATATATATATATATATATATATATATGTCGCAGCATGTGTCATCTATTTTATGATACATACGTGATTCGTCCGGCTCGTTCGAACTTGAAAATCCACATATCTCCGTTTCTTTGACCAAGTCTGTCAGATTTCAGAGAGAATGAAAGATAGCCAAGCATGAGATTACATTTCTTACGAGTAGTTACCGTATTGCAATCCCTGCAAAGAGATACGTGGATTAAAATGAATTGACAGGAATTTATTCTGTGAGATTAAACTCTCCTAATCTACGAAGTCAGACTTCGACTTTAAGGATTTTTTTTTGCCGTTCTTATTTCTTTATACGTCAAGCATTATTTCGTATTGCTCGCAAACTTGTTAATTTTTAATCTCTTTTATTTTTTGACGATCTGTAGGATAAATCGCACAACAATGCGAAACTAAATATTAGTGAAAATAGAAGAAGATAAATTTTATAATTTAAGAGAGAAACGAAAAGAAATTGAAGAATATCAGAAGCAATCCCTGACTTCTGAAGATTAAAAATTCATAACTTCACAGAATGAAATTGTATCAATTTTTTTTAATTCACTTATTTTTGCAGAGGCGATAGCAATAAATTACATTATAAATGTCTTACTATTCGGTAGAAGCAGGGGGCTCTCTTCGCAGATATTTCTATATCTCTTCTTTCTAGACGTTACTCGATGTATTAAATTGTTGATACGACGATTGAAACACATTGCTGAAAAAGATGAGAGTGATTATTTTGATTGTTAAAGTATCCTATATACGTTGTAATATATAATATATAATATCGCGGCAAACAGCTTGATTAATTACTTGCTATTAAATCTCTCATTTTAAACAAGTCATTTATAATTAAAATATTTCTGCGATTACTATATACTTTAAAATTTGGGGCAAGATTAAAATCCGTAATTTTTCAGACTTGTGTAAAAAAAAAAAAAAAAAACTTTAATTTGCGTCCTTTCCAAAACGACGAATTCATTCGCCCTTTGTATTACCTGTTATGTACAGAATGTAACAACTGACGAGGACGAGCGCCTCGTACCACTCGATACGTCCGTCTCGCAGAGTTAAGATCAAGAGAAGAACCGTAAAGGCGTACGCAAGTGTATCGCGTGACACGGGCCACCACTCTAAGTTTAACACCTGTGGACGTAATTAAGGATTAAATGCACGAGGTAAGAAGGATCAGGGGGTCGCGAAATTATTTCAAAATTTGTATAACGCGTACATACACACATACCTCGTTCGCAAACAGCGCGCAACACGCGGGCACCGCCAATATGTTGAATACCGCGGAACCGACGACAGTGCCGACTCCCAAATCACCTTCCGTCACGAAGGTGCCGATGACGTTGATGAACAATTCCGGACTCGAACTCGCAGCCGCCATCACGGTCGCGCCGGCCACATCCTCGGTGACATTGAGCTCTGCCGAGAGATAGAATTTTGTTCGTTTTATTTGAACGGCGAATTTTCTCGCACGAAAGATAGATAGATAAATAGAGATAGAGAGGGGGGGGGGGAGAGAGAGAGAGAGAGAGCGAAAAACTGAATAAAAAAATAAATGCAATAAAATATAACGGGATATATGCATTATACGTGAAAATACGGTGAAGTCTGAACACAGTAGTCCTTCAGTTATATACTCACTCTCGCAAATTTTCTTAATAGAGGGAACGAAATAATCGTCGCAGACAATGGCAAGTAATAAAAACAGATAGATAGCGATGACGAAGTGGATTATTACAAATCCTGCCTGTCTTTGCTGCCGCGTAAATCCGTCGGACGGGAATTCTTTGATCGCCGGCGACGTGCAGTTGTAACTGTCGTTCCCTTGTTGTTCCAACTCGCTCGCCTGTAGCAATTTACGTCCCCCTAAAAAAAAAAACAACAGCATCGCATAAGCGACAATGTAAAAAAATAAAAAAAAAAAAGAAAAATTTGATTCTCTAGAAAATATTTCATTCCGACGATAATTCCCCAAAATACAATTCCTCGTTCTTTTTAAGACGCGTAAGAAAAGAGGGATGGAGAAAAAAATCCGTATTATTCTATATACTCACGCCAGTCTGCCTCGTAGCCGATATTCGAACTGTCAGAGAACAGTCCCATCATACTGACGCAAAAAAAGTACGTAGCTGGTATAGTAATAACGAGAAATATCCGGTATCCGACCGTATGTCTGTGCCGCCATACCATTCTTCGTTATGTAAGAACGTGCGCCGAGGGTGACTTTCGGGTTACAAGCGCGAAATATGCGTGAACACGAAACAGTGCGTGATCTTCCTTCTCCCTCTCGATACGTTTTCGCGACGCGACACGCAGCGATTACCTGCCGTTTATCTGACACTCAGAGTTCGACCACACGTTTATATTTTTCATCCGTGAGAGATTTATCGCGCACTCTTATAGCGGCCGATAAGATACCGCGCTAAGCAATCGTCTGTCCCTTCGATTAATCACACGTAGGAAAATTTCTGATTTTCACGGACGCGAACGCGTGTTTCTTGTCCCTCGAATCTTCAATTTCTCTGCGTTCGATTTAGATTTGTACACGCGATTTATACACTCAGCCCCGAGACGAGTTTACATTTGTTACTTCTCACGTCGAGAGTTTGTCACGTGATCATCGTCGTTATCGTAGGAAAGCTACCGCGGACTCGTGTACGTGTTGATACACGCATATTTCAATTAAAATTTATTTATTTCAAGTATATTGTACAATGTATGATATCACGTATTTGTATAAACGGTATCTTCGATATCTTTGAGATCGGGACGAATCGCGCGAGTTCTTGACTTGCAACTCTTTTTCCTTCCTTGGTAAGCGAAGGTAATACCACGGCACGATTAGAAAAATCTCATGTGCGTCTAAACTTTTTCATATATGTATCTGTTTGGAGAGAAACATCTTTTATCACGCTAAAGTATTGGCACATATTGAGCTACTTTGTAATCGAATCGAAACCAATTAGAAAACATGTTTGACGTTTGTACGTTTTTAATAAAATAAAAATGCATATACATACATATATATATATGCAAATTTTTAGGAATATTAAAGATAATATTATTTGCGAATTAAGCAAACTGTTTGCGATAATTGATAAATTTAAAATATTATCGAATGGCATTGATGCAAAGTTTATTAATAAAATTAAATCTTGTAATTTGTATTAAACCTGAAAATTTCTATTAAAATATAATACGCAAGTCGTTTAATACTGATAATTACAGAAAAAAATTATGCAATTATATGAATGTGCATACGTTAATACGTGCATTAATTCCGATGTAAGATGCATCGATGCAGAGGTACATGTTATCAACGTAGACAGCAGAGCGATTCGGTGCGTCTGTACCAGGCGAATTGATGCACATTTATGAGTGTGACACGGTATAAACCTAACAGAAGACTCTAGCCTATAGCTGGTTTTAAGTCGTACTTAGCTAGGGAAGAGAGGCCACTTTGCATGCATCTATTTTATTAATTTATTTCATTAATTAAAAAAAAATAAACATTTATTATCTTATTATGACAATGCTAGAAATAATATAATTACTCGATAAGTGTGTCCTCTATTGCGATAACAATTTCTTTCGTAAGCTTCCTGCAAACTTTTTATATAAACTTTTAAAAGAAATTTAATACCAAGAAATCTCTTTCGAGTTAAAAGATATTCATAAATTATGCGACAACAGTACTCAATTATTCTAACATTTTATTTTTATATTAATGTTTATAATCGCGTAAAAAAAAATATGATTGGGGATGCTGAGAACGAAAAGTCGATCTATCAATCGCTAACATTGTACCTTGGGTTTTGTTGCTTCTGGCATACGTGTCGTTTACGGTGTCTCGCAAATTTGCAAAAATGAGCGATACGATTTAGTTGTAAAAATATGCGCCTATCTAAACATACCTATTTTTTTTTCCCCCGCTGACAATGCATCGATCGCTCGCAGACGATGTGTAATGCATGTTGTTTTTGCTGTTGTAAATTTCGGAACTCCGTCGGTTTGAAGCTACATGCGATACGATTCAGCAACAGGCGCTACGTGCGAGAGAAGAGATAGAGGGAGGGGGGATTCCAACAAACGATGTCGGACTTCGGAGTAGATGTTAATGTAGTATGTGTGTGACAACGGGATTGACAACATGGATACTACGACTGACCTAGGAGGAGGTGTGTTCGAATCTTATTTTCAATAATATCACCGGGACTGCGACCGTGTTAAAACAGTTTCGCACGAAGCGAGGATGGTGTGAACCGTGCACGGGGAAATGCGATTGGGAGAAACGGAAAACGGCAGCGAGATGAGCGAAAAAAAAAAAAAAAAAATTGGAGAGAGCCGAAGAAAAGGGTCGGAAAAAAGAAATGTGCATTTATATATATATATATATATATATATATATGTATATATATACATATATTATATACATATATAAGGTGCTTTTGATCGGCCCCTTTTTTCGGCACTTTGCGCTTCTCCGCGAACGCGAGAGTTACCTTGTGAAGACTGGAGAATGTGCGAATACGGTAGGATGTTTCGTTGTACGCGTTGACTTTTGGTGTCAATTATTCTCCTCGCGATGAACAGCGATCGATGGTGAAGAAAGTGTTCCTTAAAAAAATATACCAATCTTCTTTCTTCATATATCTCCTTCTGCCGAAATTATTTATTTGCCTCTTTTACTTTGGCTCTTCTCTCTTTCATCGCGCCTTAACAATCGTGCTGCTTGGATATTCTATATGTAAAGTTGAAAACTTTTCATTTTATTTAATTTTGTTTAATTTGAGAATAATTGGCCCTCCAAAGGTATTTCTTTTTTGCTTTTTCCTTCTTTCTTCCAAATTTTTGACATTATTTTGCTTGTACAAATAACAGATCTATACATCTTTCCGAATAATCGTTATACATATCGCTTGTCTGCAAACAAAAATTATTTGGTACACATCACAAACTTGTGATTCTGCGAAAGAAAACCCCTACATAAATTCGGTTTAAATGTATTTCTACATATAGTGAATTGTGTTTTTTATAGATTACAAACTATGAAATTAACGATCCAATTTTAAGCGTTTTATGTGAAAAAAATTTAAATGACATCTAGATATACACATACATTTTAAAGTACAGATATATTTTTAATAGACGAAATATTTTCTCATACGTATATTGTTTCTCTTCAATTATATCAATATTCTTGTAATGTTTATTCATTCACTAAATCACGAACAATTTATTATTCAATTTAAAACTCGCAAATAATGTCGGATGATTTAAATCACGATTCTCAGAACTTGTGTCTGCATATTATAAATAAGTAAAATACTATACCGAGTGTAATCGGGGGTAATCAGCGCTTGTTTGAATTCTTTTTTAACATCCTTAGAAAGCAACGTGAGACGTTGTAAGAAGGTAAACAACTTTCTGTGTTTGCGTAAACTACCACAATGCATCTTGCTTATATTAAAATGTCATGTCGTCTGTAATATAGCTCGACAAAATTTTAATATCAAATAACAAAACTCGCATTTCAAATTTAATTTATCAATACACCGAGCATTGAGCACACTAATGCAATCAGACTATCCTTGTCGCTAACAAGATAATCATATCCTGGCTAAGGTGCAAAGATGAGCTCTCGGCATGTTAATCCGGACATATGAAATGCTATCAACGCGATCAAATGTACGAAAATGTCATCTTTTTGTTGAAGACATTCATCAAGTCATTTACGCGATTGAGGAGACAGCGAGGATAAAATTAATTACTCTATTCAAATGTGTCTAAAAGAGCTCGTCAATTTCCTCCAAACGTTCTCTGTAGACATCTTTTAAGCCAAGATCTCACCAAAAGATCTTTATCAATGGCATATTAACACAGCCGCACGCGTTAGCGATGTAGAAGTAGAAGTTTACCTCCACACTGTACTCGCGTTAGACGAAGCATCCGCTTTCGTTGCGAGCAGTTACGTTGACCTTTAATAAGAACAACGCAGGGGATGGTGAAGCATTAATTAAAGCCAACCCGACGAGAGTCTTGAGACTTGAGAGAACATAGGTGGCTTAAAGCGGTCTAAAGCTGATTAAGCATCGTCAATTACGAGATAAGATTAATGAAAATTAATGAAAATGACGCTCGTTCGTCGTTTATTATCCTAACGCACCGTTCTTTGTCACTCACTTGACTAGCATGATCATTATCAATCACGTGTACAGACTCAAAGATTTACATATAAACTAAATAAATCATAGTTTAGAGAGGGAATCACACGTTACGAGCAGCTTCGCGTTTCGTGTAAAAAAAAAGAAATAATATTTTTTTTTTAATTTATCATTATTTCGTGCAAGAGAAAAACTTTTTTTCATTTACATTACACACAACGTTACTTAAATCTTGACTGTTTGCAACTGATTATAGAAAAGGTTTATTATTTTTAATCGAATGTCTCGCGAAAACATTTCTTTTTTTCCTTCTTTCTCTTTCAAATAATGAATTAATCTTCAATTTTTTCAAGATTATTCGGGATTGCAGCAATTAGCGCTAACACTGCTTAATTTTACGGATAATTAACACTTATTAATACTCAAAAATGTAATTCAATGTTCTTCTTCAATTGTGTAATACAAAACACAGAATATATAGAAAACAGAATATTGATTTAACAGAATTTAGGCAAATCTAGTAAAATCAAGCCAATCAAAAATATAAAAATTTGGCGATGATTTAAATCGGAAAAACAATTTTGAAAAAAAGGAAACCTCGAATCAATCTCGCCCCTCTCTGTTATTTATCATTACAGTTTACATTGTATTACGCGGCTTTGCTATGATATTGATTTAAAATCGTTTTTTTCGTCTCACTGCAAAGTGTATTACAGAACGCATAACGCAAACCATTTGTTTATGTCTTTTCTACTCTGATATTATATTTATAGTCGCAGTCCTTGCGAACTTTCTCTCTCTTTCTCTCTCTGATAAAGATAAAAAGTTACATGTAAAATATGTGATTTTTATGCAAGTTTATGCGTATCATTAAAAAATCTAATAATAAGTTTATGCTAAGGTAATTAAGAAAATGCTAATAATCGCGGACACGTCATATTGATTATTGGATGATTAATTGATGAACATAATTCAATAAAAAGTAATATTTTTTTTAAACCTAAGAGAAAAAGACAGTAATTATTCCCTCTAGTATTTTTGATACGGTTTCAAATTTTAGCCTCCAAAATGTTCTATTCACAATTTTGAAAAATTTCAGATTAAAATCGTAAAAAGGCTGTTTTAAGAACGCTTTATCATATTATAACTGCGACATTTGTATGAGACGTGAAAAGAATTTTATTTTTTATTAAACAAAATTAAGTCTACTGTTAGAAAATTTCAATTCTCAAGAAAAATTCCACCGAATATCTTTCGACCGTTTATTTAAACTTAAAGATTTATAGCTCGTCGAAAATCTGATGTTAAGACAAGTTTGAAACGGCAAAAATTCAAAATAAAAAAAATTTCGAATCTTTGTAAAAATTCGTATATAGAGGAGGTTGTTTATACGAATCCAATGTTAAGTTTGATGGTTATCGTACGGCGCGGATTCAACGTACGGCGGTCGCCGTGGAGCAAATAATCGTTCGAGAGAAAACTACGAGGAATAATTATTTTTTTTCCTTGTCTCTTCTTTCATATATTTACATATATATATATATATATTTTTTTTTGTTGAACTGTATTATCCATCGGCTACCGTCTGCCGGCAACCGGCGACGGCACATCGCGCCGCGCCCTTCCGACCGAACGAATCGCCGGAGAGCCCGAGTCGTTGAGTCGTCCGTGATATATCTACGTTTATACGACGTACATTAGACATGAATGGCATCTGTTCTGCCAAGTTGAATGAGAGCAATTTAACTTCTTTAGGTTGCTTAATCGGTAGGAAGTCACATCCAGTCACATAGCGGTATGAAACCTGTAAGAGGCACCAATACGCGCGCGTACGTTCGCATGCTCGTGTGCCTCTCCCCTCACGGGGTAAAATGCGGAAAGAGAGAGAGAGAGAGAAATTATATAAAATGTAAAAAGTACGCGAGAGAGATAGAGAAATATCGTTAATTAACTTCATTGTCGCGATGTCGTTTTAAATGACGACGGCGGCGCAATTAGTTAATCCGGTACGAACTTACGAATTTTATATGTGCCACTGATATTTAATCCCTCAAGAGGATAATTTCAATCGGACATTATATAGTAATGATCAGATAGATGAGCAATATTCATTATTCAAGGAAAGTGATCTATTAAATATTTCTGAATAAAAAAAAAATTGAAAAAGTTTTATGTTCCTTCTTACTATCAAGA
The DNA here is from genome assembly GCA_949152495.1 of Lasius fuliginosus. Classification (NCBI taxonomy): domain Eukaryota; kingdom Metazoa; phylum Arthropoda; class Insecta; order Hymenoptera; family Formicidae; genus Lasius; species Lasius fuliginosus. The sequence goes on from OX424451.1 coordinate 2,765,620, forward strand.
ATTTTTACAATATGTCATGTGTGCTACATTTATAATTATCATTTAGTAGCGTAGATTTTTAACAATTTACCGTTGCATTATTGGACAATTGTTGAGTAATAGATTTTAGTTCGCGATTTTAATTGAATAATAGATTTTAATGATAAATAATTTATCATTATCAACAAAACACATAATGATATAAATAGCCGTGTTAAAGTTACATCAGTAAAATAAATCAATAAGACAACAGAATTTGCCAAGAGAGCTTAAATGCTCACAAATATACATAAAAGATTCTAATTGAAAGGAACATGTTATTAGAGTTAATATACACGCACACATGCGTGTAATATATTTTCAATATAATTTTAAACGCTAATTGTATGCAAGAAGAAAATCGTTTTAACGTTAAATTAGATACACTGGAAAATATATATCAATATTATAAAATCTTTAATCATTAAAATTATTAAAAATTTTTTAATATCTAACAGAATATTTGGCAATTTCGACTGCAAAATGGAACTGCAAAAGGGCATGCGTGTCTCGCGGTTTGACGTAAATGTTTCGTGCAAGGAATTCGCCTTTGAAAAATTCGTCTTCTAAAATTAACGTTTAACGAGAGCGATGCCGCTCGATGCTCATGCACGTATCAATCGCACGTATATACATATCTATCTCGCTATCACGGACCACCTTTATACCCCCTCCTCCCTCCCTCTCCCGCGGCTCCTGCTTGTTTGCCAAAGAATTCGGCACGACACGACGGTTCCATAAAATTGAAGTAATGACGAACGGTAACGAGACGTTTCCTACTTGTGGCGTATCGTTATCTTACCACCACACGATCCGATTTGGACACATCGTCGTACCGGCCGACGTCCGTGTGTGTCCGCGTGTGCATACGTGACATTCCGACATGTCGTTTCTAGCGAGAATTCTTCCTCTATTCGGCGAGTCAACGTACGTGATGCTCGTATATACCGATTTCGTAATACCCGTCGATCTATCTCCTCGTTGCCGTGATCGTCGTCGTCGTCGTCACGACTCCCTTCTAGCGCCAGAATGAGCTGCCGCGACTCTAAAAAGATAATGGTTAACTTTAAGCTCCTCCCTTCGCTCTTATCGTATTAAAGCCAGCGAGCGGTTCTTCGAGGAAGCCCGGAGGAAAAGCTTCTGCTTTACATTAAAGTAGCAAACACGTGATTGACGTAACATCGCGCGTAATGATAGCGTAACCGGGACGCGTGACGGAAGAGCGATCGCGAATTGTCAAAAATACATGTCGGAGTAATGCAAAATGTTTCTCGTCTGATTGTGAGAGCGTCCACTCTCGTGCTGCGACCTATAAATGGAAGCGAAGGTATTCTCCGCGGTTTGATTAACACGCACTATATACAGTTTTGTACGTGTACGTGTTTTGCGCGTTACGCAACGCTAAAAGATACGCATTTCGTCGGACACGAGTGTGTCCTGGGTGCGGTGCATCGGGTGCATCCGGAATCGGTATTATGCGATCGCCGCGAATGACGCAGGGTGCGGCCAAAAATCGTAGAGTACGAGTGATAAAATCCTTCGCGATAAAGTAAATCGAGATTGCGGTCATAAAATTTCTTCGATTTATACTCGCCAAAGTTTTATCCTCGAGCGAATTGACTTTGAAAAAAAAAAGAGAGAGAAAAATGGATAGTAAGATTAAAAATTTGAATCTCTTGAAATTTTATCCGTCCATTCGACGGAGAGAAAAAAAAATGGAAAAATGCGGAAGATATATTTCTATTATCTCTATCGATTATGTAAGATTACCGCATTTTATTACGCTTGCGATATCGATGAAGTAAATTAAGGCACGTCCGTCGTAAGAGTCAATGCCCCCTGTAGAACGCGACGATTGCATTCGAACGTGCTGTAAAATTCCTCTCTGATAGAGAGAAGAGAGGATGTCTCGTACGAAAGTATTTTGCGTATATATCAATTTAAGGTCTCGAAAAAAATTTCCGACAAAATGAGTAATTAAAAGAATTCTTCGTAAGAATCAAGACGACGAGATTCTTGTATACGATCGTGTATACTGTATCGTGTGTGTATTTTTCTTAAAGAGGTAACTTACGTTTTTTTAGGTATAAATTGTACGCCACCGGCTATAGAAGATTTTCCACACGACCTGTTTGATGAGGAGCAAAGACAAGGCGGTGCCGTTGTCGTACACGTCATCGTATCGCTTTACTTATTTATCGCTTTAGCAGTAGTATGCGATAAATTCTTCGTACCTGCTGTAGAAAAAATATGTCACGGTAAGAGAGGGTTGTATTACGTATTTTTTTTTTCCTCTTAATCCTACGTCGCGAGAGAAATTTGTTTATTCACTTAAAGCTGGTGACGCGCATATAGTGCCAATCGCCGTTTCTAAACAAACAGACCTAAAGATCTAGATCGGATCAAAACAGATCGTTCTGGCATCTCTTACCGAGAGCCTCGTGCTGATCCCCCGCTCGAGATATGCGACTGTCGAATCGATGCCCATGCTGCAGCATATCTGCGTCACTGCGGGCGCCAGACACGTCTTCATCGGTTATCGTAATTGTCTCTCATTCGGAAACTGGCCTCGCGTGACATTCCTTGAAAAACAAATACGTCGTTTAGGAGTAGCCTTCAGCGCTAAATACGATTATCCGATTCTGAATTAGATTTTCGCGCGATAAGAGCATCGCGTTTATTGTCGAGACGAGAGTCAGACAATCACGTTTATCGCTAAACATTACGGTACTTATCGTTGAGAAAAAAAATTATTAATTGTGGATATTAATGGAATTCGATATAATATTTCATCTGACATCTTACCACCTGGGCGGATATTTCTGGCGGAGAAGAAATTTCTCTTTCTCTCTCTCGATTATTTTTTTCCGTATCTATTTCCTCGACGGAGTTGTGCATAAAAAGGAAATATTCGCTCCAGGTGGTAACGTGTTTTTCGCGATGAGATTCGCCCCGTACGTGTACACGTATATGAAAAAGAAGAGCTGAGAGTAAAAGAATCGAAGTTGACGTGTTGCATTTCAGCACTCTCGATGTCAAAAGACGTAGCCGGCGCGACGTTTATGGCGGCGGCGACGTCGGCCCCAGAATTATTCGTGAATGCCATCGGAACATTCATCACGGAAGGTGACATTGGCGTCGGGACGATAGTAGGTTCCGCAGTATTCAACATCCTGGCTGTCCCAGCTTGCTGCGGTATCGGTGCGGGAATGGTAGGTTGCCAATTGTTCTATATAATTTTGGGAAGTTTTTATATATATAAAAACTTATATATGAAAGACATCTAAGAGAAAAACACGGGAACTTGCATATAAAAAAAAATTTTACACTATATGTATAAAAAGAAATTGACAGTATTACATGTAATATTAATTAGAACATGTTGCTGCGAGAAAAATAAAAGTGGATATTTAATAAATATATATTTAAACAATTTATATTTTCTATACACAACACATATTATATTATGTATATAAATGAAAAATATATATTTTTTGATGCATTTATTTTATATTGTAAATTTATATTGTATAGGTATAGATTTTTTATTTTCTTTAAACAATTAATAATCATTAATCGCGTATTTAGATTCATAAAAAAATAAAAATCTTTCCATCTTTCTTATCGATACCTTTTATCATTGAATCGCCAACGATTTTACTTTGTGCTTATGTTAGATAATTATGAACAAACGACATATAAACTTTATCGCGATTCAATAAATATAATAAGTATTTTATGTTTAAGTAAATGTATAAATAAATTGACATTGCTAACTAAGACTAAGTAAATTGATATTGATAACGCCAAGAATCGATATCAATGTGCGTAAAAAAAAAAACTGTCAAAAATGCGTCATACTGATATATAATCAACATTCTCGAAAACACACTCATGGTATTTAATATGCACTCTTATACACATAAAAGATCTATGAGAATATATTCATGCGTAAATACCATTTAAATTAAATTCAATTACAAAATAAATATACCAAGTGTCCAAAGTTTAGTAAGTATCTTTCCTTCTTTAAGAAAAATTTCTTAACGGATTTAAAATTGAATTTTTAAAAATATAATTTTAGCGAACATGAGCAAAAGAAAGTTGCTTTTATCTTTGGCAATATAGATAAATAATCTCATTTTTTAATTTTACATTATTGTAAAATATCTCTATTTAAAATTACTGGATATTTAAGACATTTACTCTGGGTATGTAAAGAAATCCGTTAAATATTTAAGAGCATCCATGGATATCTGATAATATTTTATCTCGCCATAAGATGCGTTCATCATTTATTCAGATATAAGATTTACGAAAAATACGTATCCTCCGGATACGCAAATATATTCATTAAATATCGTGTACCATACAACTATATTCATAATAAATTTTTCCCATAAGCAGGTGGTGCCACTGGATTGGTGGCCTGTTAGCAGAGATTGCCTTGCTTACGGTGTCACCGTTGCCATTTTAATATGCATTATACACGACGAGCGAGTGGAATGGTACGAGGCATTAACGTTGGTCCTCTTGTATATTGTTTATATCGCCGTGATGTATTGGGATAAATCGTTCCAGCGGTGTACGAGATTCCGTACAAACGACGACCAGATAGCGGATGGCCGACGAGTTACGACAGGTGAGGGGTCGTAATTTTACAAGCTTTATTACAGCTCTGATTAACGAGCATTGCTGTGTCTTTAGGTACAGAAACTCGTGACTCTGTTCTGAGATGAATCTAGATGCATGAATAAAAATTTATCGAACGATTTATTTTCGTTTTATAATAAAATTTCATCCTATACTTTCCATCGAGTTCTCGTAACAAAAAACTTTTCAATAATTAATTAAGTTTTTTTCATACAATTGAAAAGAATAAAGTTCGAACGAAGAAGACGAAATATTCTCATGTTTCGAGATCCCTGCGAGTCTCGAGCGTATTATGTGTCTCTGCAATGTAATCCGATGCTACAACAATATGTTTACTTGCTTAAAAGCGCGTTTCTCATAGATTCCAGCGACATTCACTTACCAAAACCGGACAAATTACAATCACCCGGGGATCATGTGGAGCAATTAGCCACTATCGACGTGCCGCTACAAAATGGCGGGACGAAAACGCAGGAAGAGAATCCGGATCCTAGTAAGTCTGTTTGTTTCTCTTCTTCGAATTTTTGCGACATTATAGATATAAGTTTTAAAATGATAAATATAATGTTTGCCATACAAAGGTGTCATAAACAAATATTGATTCTCCTAGTAAAGTCTATAATCTAATAAAATGGCGATTCACCAACTCATTATCAATTGTATCGACGACACCTCTGCATATCTGTCAACGATAGTATATTCGATAATATTAGTGCAATGCGTAATTTCGAGCGAGAGCTACTTGATAGGTCAAGTGTGCATTCAAGCATGTGCGAATGGGAATTTCCGAGTAACCAGAGATCAGAGATCAAATATTTAACGTTGATGAACCTATCATAGAGCTATTATGCAAATCTTGTGCACCTTACATTATTTCACGTTATTTTCAAATGACATTTCGAAATCTTCGGGAAACACGAACGAGGCAACAGCTGTTTTGAATTTAATATGCCCGTGACATGTTGTACGACAGATTATGAGTACGAACTGCTGGTGTGGCCGGCGCATGCTGGATGGTTAAGGAAGACCGCTTGGGTCACAACGTGGCCCATCCATCTCGTATTCATGTGCACAATCCCCGACTGCGAGAAACCCCGATTCAAGAATTGGTTTCCCATCACGTTCCTGATGTGCATCATATGGATTGGATCGCTTAGCTACGTTGTAGCGTGGATGATCACTATAATCGGTGAGTGTGCGGAGGTATAATTTTTATTCGCAGCTTTAGCGATAAGCAAGTCGAAAATGGGAAAAAGCCTTCTGCTGGAAGTGATGAAATTTTCCGTTAAAGAAACATCGATTCGCGATGTCGACGAGGAAAAGTACGATGAGACATAATTATCGCGCGTACGAGAATTTTGAAAAATTTCAAGAATCAAAAAGTGAATCTTAAACTTGCACACATTTTCTTCTCTTCCAGGCGACACGCTCAAAATACCAGATTCCGTAATGGGCATCACTTTTCTCGCGGCGGGAACCAGCGTACCCGAAGCCGTATCGAGTGTGATTGTCGCAAAACAAGGTATGCACAATTATACTGCGTTTTATAATCAAGATATACGCGGAAAATATTTTTCGAGGAAATATCGCTACGTTAATTATAAAATTAGCGCATGCCGTGTTAAACACTGAGAGAAAAACTTGAGCATTGGATCGAGACCGAGAACAGATACCGATGTAACGAGAGCCAGTTTAGTAGGGTGTCTGAAAAGGACGAATTTCACGAAAAAAAAAAACAGCTTGAAGAGTTCGGAAAAATAGTTACGCACTCTTTTCCCTCCGTAAATTCCTCTCATCGTCCCGTTTTATTGTTCAGGACACGGCTCGATGGGCATCAGTAATTCGATAGGATCGAACACGTTCGATATATTGCTATGCCTCGGACTACCCTGGTTGATCAAGTCGTCCTTCTCGCCCACGCAGCCCGGCAGGCATTACATCAGTATAAATTCCGGCGGGCTGGAATACAGCGCGATATCGTTACTGTCGACCCTGATGCTGCTGTACATCGCGTTCGCCTCCAACAAGTTTCAGCTCGACAGAAAAGTGGGCCGCGCCTGCCTGTGCATGTACGCCGTGTTCCTCATACTGGCGTCCCTGATCGAGCTCAACGTATTCTTCATGGTAAATCTCCCCACCTGCCAAAGGACGGTGAAATGATCGAGATACCCCCGGACGATGACCCGCCCGCAATACACGTCCGGGCGCGGCCCCGCTCGCAATCCGCGCCGGAAACCTCCCCCCCTTCGGACTTACCGAGAGAGACCCGCTCGTGCGAGGGGGTGTTTATATTTCCAGCAACACGGGACACCGTGTGTACAGTTTTAATATCAACAATGTTATCACCGTGTTTAGAACCATGGCAGTAATGCATTTTGTATTTACTTACTGCTCTCTAAAAAGAATCTCTCTCCCCCTCCGCCCTTTTGTCTTCCCGCTCTCTTCTCCTCATCGCAAAACTCCATGACATTTTTAAGTATATTAGTCGACATTTCTTCGTTCCATTTGACATATACATTTTACGCTCTCTCATCTCGAGTTTTTCTCAATTTTTAACGCCAACTCTCTTTTCTCTTCTTCCCCCTTCTTCCTTCTCTCCCCTCGCTTATTTTTCTCTTAAAATACGATTACTGTGCTTACGGCTATATTGTGTGCGCCGAAAGATCAACCACTTACGATTAGCTACAGTAACGAGCCACGGATCTCAAGCCACACGAATCGAAAAGAAAGCTTGCCCGAGAATCTGAAACGCGTGCGTCGAGAAGGCAAAGTCGTCGCCGGGGCCGAAGGCCTCTAAATAAAAAAAAAAATAATAATAATAATAATACACGATTTGTAACGATCGTAATTGAGCGACGATGGGGGATGGATCGAGCAAGGGCGCTTCGCGACTGTGTCTAATTGTACGAGAAAGCGCAAGAAAGACTGCCGTTCCGTCAGTCAGTATCGCAGACCTCGGTGTGTGACCGCGTGGAAACGTGTTTACGCGAGTGAAATGTCATCTCGATATATTTATCCGCGACAGCCCGTCTCGTTCGTTTACAGAATCCGCGTCGAAGCTCTCGCGTTCGACAACGGATGCGCAGCGAACTTTACTTTATCCGGGATAATTTGCTGTTAACAGACACACCCGCGCGCGCTCGGTGAATTTACCTCTATTTTTTAGTCTGTCTCCACTGAAAAAAAAAAAAAGAAAAAGAAAACCTTTGGTAGTGTATATTCAAGGAAAATTTCCCCGTTATACTCGATCCTTTACGCCGGCGATGTAAAGCGAAACACGCACACACAGACACGCATACACGCGCAAAGTCGAGGCAAGCCGTCGCGCGCGATAACCATCTTTCTGCGATAACACACCTTCATACAAATTGCGAAAAACACAAAATCTGTGACTGTAAATGTGTTTAGATAAAACCGTAACTTAACATTTAATAAAGTACTGTAATAAGTTATTAAAATAATACAGCCAATAAAAATCGATTCCTCTCCAATCTCTGTGAGTATACATACGAGGAGGAGGGAGAGGGGGAAGAGGGGGAATCTTGGCTCAGAAATATGAAATTTATATAGATTGTCTCGCGCAAAAAAAAAAAAAAATATATCATACAGATCCGTTTATAAAAATAGTAATCCGAAAGAGATGCGTGTGATTTTTGACACATTTTGTATAGATCTTAATGAAGGTCTTTGGATTTCGATTTACCTTGAGAATGATAAGAGATGACTCGTTTAAATCGACGATATTTATAAACGCTGGGATATTTATATTTCGTCGAGGCAATTTTACGTCTCGCTTTTGTTTCCCGTGCACGTACAGACGTACTATGATATTCCTATTCGTTTACACGAGAAAATTCGAACGAGAGAAGATCCGATATACATACATCACATCGAAGCCGGCGCTGTTTTTAAAATACACATCAGCACAAGTTGACGTTTTCCCGAGACTCTTCTAAAAATATATTTTAGCATATATTAATTGCGGCGCCTTACAGAGGGAGAAGATACAACTTTTTTATAGAAAAGGTTTAAAAACTAAATAAATAAAGTATAATTCTTTTTGGTTAAATTTCATATGGGTTTTTTTCAGAGAAATTTTATTTATTACTAAGATATTTAATATTGAATATTAAAAAGTTGATAAAAGAGAAGAAGATAATCTTCGATTGAAATTTTCAGTTTACATTATCATAAGAAATTGTAACGTACAGCGGAATCTAAACATCACACTTTTTTGTAGACTTGTAACTACAATCGTAGCACAAAATGCTACCAGTAGCGAAATGACAAACTTTTTAAAGCTCGAGACTTTATTTTATTTTTAACGTAGCCTCTCTGACCTCTTTTCTTTTCCTTCACAAAAATATTGCCGCTACAGAAGATTACATTTTTCTGTGCATAAAATTATCCTTTAATCTACATTGTTGTTGCCAATCTCTAAAATAAAACTCAAACACTGTTGGTCACTTTCTGTCAGGGAGATAATTTTCATATTGGCCAAGAATGCGTGTTCGTAGATCTTGACCCGCTATTTCAGTTACACGCCTCGTGGAGATGTTGGCACAACTCTGATATTCACGAAGACATTAATATCGGAGCTCTATGCGGAGTAGAATGAATAATGCGAGAGATTTATTTCGCGCGTTTATCACCAGCGAATCTTCTTTTTCTCGCCGCGTACATCCGCGATTGAAACTCGATTTGTCGCAAGATGACTTGATAAGAATTACCCATCATCATCATTTTACAAATACATAATATATATACATCGACAATCTTATTTAAAGTCGATATAGATATACGTCTCCTCTACGTACACGCGAATTTTCCTGAAAACCCGAGCCTTGGCACGGATTCAACGACCGAGTTTACGAGCAAACCTCCCGGCGCGCGTCCGGCTCCTCTCTTCGCAGACTCCGCAATGTATGAAAAGATACGAGTCGGACGGGACACGTTGCTAAACGCGCGCTCAACGTATTTAATTCCCTCCAATATTTTGCGTCGATTGCGAGATCCGCTTGCAGGTACGTACTAATACCGATTCGCTCTGCGCGATGGGCATACAGATATCTCATCGCGTACACGTCAACGTCATAATTCGTTGACGCGATCAGCTGTTCGTGACAGCCAGCGTCGCAGGAATGTATACGAGCGCGACGAGAGTGTGACCATCCTGCGGTAGTCTCGATCTATATCTACGCTTTGTCTCGGCGAATGTACCAAGTCATCTCGTATAATCCTCGACGTCGAGCGATATTAGCCGTATCCGCGTGCTGTCGAAGCGCGCGGGTTCTCCAATATGTAAAGCGGCCCGTGTATGCGTGATGACACACCGACGGCGATGTTCGTGAGTTTATAGACATCACTATATATTTCGAGGAGTAAGTTTCGAGAGACTAGATACTGTTTGCGACATATGTATTTTCGCTTGCGAGATATATTCGTTTCGTTTCAGATTCGCCGTTAACTTTTGTCGCACTTATGTTAAATCGGCGATGTCAGTGTAGAGCGTCGCGCGTATTCGTATAGGTTTGTAACGTTGACTGTGTATGTGTGTATGTGTGTATGTGTGTGTGTGCGCGCGAATGTACGTACAATAACTTTAGGTATAATGGTGGTGAGGGGTCAGTTGCGTGTCGGCGCGGTAGATCTGCAATGCGGCGTTGCCGTTGAAACCGTTGATTCACAAAACCCTTCTTCCTACGTTGATTATACATGTTACCTCCGTGTACGTGGATGCGCGCGCGCGCGCGGTACAGTTGCACCGCGGGGGAGGGAAAAGGGGGGTGAGAGGGGGGAGGGCGGACAGCACGCGCGCGCCGAATGTGGCTACACACACAGTAGTTTCACAAACACTTTTACAACCGCTCTCTTCTCTCTCTCTCTCTCTCTCTCTCTCTCTCTCTCTCTCTCTCTCTCTCTCTCTCTCTCTCTCTCTCTCTCTCTCTCTCTCTATTTATCTATCTATCTATCTATCTATCTATCTCTCTATTCTATATTCGGTACTCGACAATAAACTTATGATTTTTTAAAAGAAAATTCAAGGATTTTTATTTGCGTCTCCCGCATATCCATCTTTGATCGAGAAAATGTTATAATATCCGCCGCGAAATTAAGGTCACCGGAGTCTTTAATGACTTTGAGTTTTATTTCTGCTACTATTGTTACTCGTCATGTATTTAAGGTAAAAGTAAGGCAACATTTTTAAAATATCTCGATCCATTTTATAACGGGTTACATTTCCAGAATTACTTTTTGTTACACGAGGTATGCTTTCTAAGATTTGTGATTCACACTTAGAAAGACACAAGACTTGCTTGTTTTATATATATATTAGATGTACATGTAAAAAAAAAAAAACCGGATACTGCAATTGTCATTCGCCAAGAGAAGACTTGGCGAAAATAATACGCATGCGTCGTCGACAATGCGGAAGGGGCATTTATACATATATAATCTATCTAGAGAATGTGAAACATTTTGAATTGTGTAGGGCGGTATAATTATACAAAGAATCGATCGAATCTTTGATTCAACGATTTTTAAATCGCCGCTTTATCAAAGACACACGTCGTTTCTAATAAACAATGTACTAAGAATGAAAAAGTATTAATCCTCGTTTCAGTTCTTCTAATCGGACAGTAAAATCGCGATAGTAGTAACTTCCTGTACGAATTGTCATCGTGATTTATCGATATCTCGATTACTTAAAACTTAAAGCGTCTCTCGATAACGGTTGCGATATCGTATCTGTCAGCTGATCGAAGGCATATAAAAGAAAAAGGTACAAATATTTCATTGCTATTCCTATCTCGGTCTTATTTACAGAAGTATAACCCGATCATCCCAAATCGTATACGAAAGTTTGTATTATCGCTATATAAAGTATACTATAGTATATTATATAAATCTAAAATTAAATAAATCTATTCTCTCTCGATTGCACGACTTTGCTGCTTCCGTCGCGAGTGCATGACGTTTAACTCTTCTGTCAATGCATAATTTTTCATCTTTCCATCAATGTACGGGTATCAGCAACGTGTTTTTGACATATTGTACCGCGACAATTTCTTTATAGCAGCTGCTGCGGGCATCGAACGCTCTTTCCCGTTATACAATTTTGGAAGGTTTCCTGCATGAAAAAGGCCCTTTGTATTTTGTTTCGGGCGGAGAAAAGTACATTTTTAACATTTAAAGTTGCTTCGGGTACCCGTTCATCGACAGAAGGGTTAAAAGTAATATACGGTGCGACGAGTTTACCTGCAGGGGCTGCAAGATTTTGCAGCCCCCGAAAAAGCGCGAGGGAACCAATGAAGCGGGTCTCTGGGGGGGCTGGGATTCGCACAGACGTCGTAACCTCGTGTTCGCGTCATGCGCGGCCAGGTTTCGCGATTTTGCGCGCGCAGTCAGCGCGCGGGGGGGTTGGCGGATCGGCGCATCGTCGGGGAGGGGGTTGCATCGCCAACGTCCACCGTCACCGGGAGAAGGTGAGAATCGCACAGCGGGTATCGAGCGGTGTGTGCGTGCACAGTGTTGCCTACAAGGGAGCACGACCACTCGCCGTCTCTCGCTCTCGCTTTCTCTCTCTTTCTCCCTCTCTCTCTCACTCTCTCTCTCTCTCTTTCTCTCTCCCTGTAAAATTCCACACGATTTTTATCACTCATGTTTCGTTGGCGATTTGTGTGTGTTCCTTTATGAAAGCGCGTTATTGCCGCGCCGCGACGGACCGTTATCTCGCGGGCGCGTACTTATGCTCGGATCCGAATCGCGGCTGTCGTCTGATAATGCCTCTTATCGTTGCCGCGCGCGTTACGTGACCCGCGATACGCGCGTTACGGGAGTCTACGCGACGAGCAACAGCAGGAGCAGGAGCAGCAGCAGCAGCAGCAGCAACAGCAGCAATAGCAAGACAGACGACGGTGGACGGTCCTCGTGACACTGTTGGGGGTGAATCGACGGGGGTGACCGACGATGATGGATCGCAACGCGAAACTGTAGCCCCCGTTGCAGTTCGCGGATCGGAGGATTGCCATCATCGCTCTCCGCTTCGTAATAATAAATAAATAATACCTCCGTGTCGGTTCCGACGCTATTAGAGATCGCATCACATATCTTAGCTCCATATCGATCATTCTCGTAGCCTTCGTAGCGCTTCATCGTAGCCCGTTTTTCGATCAAACAAATTCCGCTAAAGTTAAGCGCGTTAATCGACAAGAAACGACTGTGTGTCTGTCGCCTCTGAACGCGGACTGTGCCGACGACTGCGAAAGCTGTGAAGTTTGTATGCCCTTCAAAAAAGTGGTGCCTAAACGTGATCTAGTAACGAGGAGGGAGGAAAAAAAATTTGTAAATTAGTGCCTACACACACGCGCGCGCGCGCGCGCGCAAATAATCGCAAAACGATGATTCGTCGATTCACTCAATACCGTCTTAATCTATCGTAATCTCGTACAAGTAACGCATTTTGGGATGACGATGCTCCACGCACGGATTATGCATCACGTTAAAGCATCGAAGCAAAGAGAAAGCGCACAGAGCGGGCGGAGAGACGGAGGGGACTAAGAGGAGAAGGAATATAGAATCAGCGGAATTTTCGATAAATATTTCGTTCCCAAGGATATACGGGGGGGGTGGGCGAATTGCCGTATTAAGGGGTCGAGAGTATACTCGCATGTACTCGTCGAGAATCCCCGACACGCGTGGGACTCCGTGATCGGCCTGTTTTCGCGTCCTCACCGAAGAGCGTTTCTGAAGACGGACTGAAATCCACCACTTTTATCAACCCCCCCCTCCCCCCCCGGCGTTAGTAATGTCGCGATTAATGCTGTGCAATCTCGGCAATGCCTCGACGGCGGGAAACGATACCAACAACAACGCAAACACGAACAGCAGTATGGAGGACGACGATTCTTATCCACTACCTACTATCTATCGGTATGTAATCTACAGTCGTCTCTCTCTCTCTCTCTCTCTCTCTCTCTCTCTCTCTCTCTCTCTCTCTCTCTCTCGCGAAAGAGCGAGAGAATCGCACTTTCACCCCTCAAATGCACCCCTCACCGTCACTGTCGCGACTTGCTCGCGGGGCGAGCTGTCATATAGCGATGCGAGACACTTGTCAATCGAAAAATTCTCTTCAAAGATCCTTTGACAATCCACCTCGTTAACTTCGATGGATATGAAAAATAAATTGGGTGGATAATAAAAATAAATTTTGATTTATTTATTTTTGACATCATTCAATATTTTCATATCAATAATTAAATTATTTTATTTCAAAAAGTTGCAATTTTTCAATAAATTATATGATTTTATTAAGAATTTATTAACATACATATATATGTCAATAAAATTTTTAATAAATGAAAATATTTTATTTTTTATCTTATTTGCAATTTTTTTTTTTTTAGAAAGCGCATTGTCTCTAAAAGTCGTTCTTTAAGCTTTTCTTCCTTCTTTATACATTCCACTTCGTTTAATACGCTATCATGTTGATCGCACAATTGCCGATACAATGTCGTGTCACGCGAGAGGCGAATTATCGGGAGGATATTTCGGCGGGACTTTATACATAATTATTAAGTGCGGCCAGGTCACAAAGCGATCGTGTCTGGATAATGTCGGGCAAAGTGATCAGTATACACGGTGTGTGTATAATACATATATATCGGGAATTCGAGCGAAAGGCGATATTCTCTCCCCGACCTGAAACCTATCGCGCCGCGTCGTCGTCCCCGCGCCGGTGACCCACATGCGGCGACGACGAGGTACTCGTGGTGGTGGTTTTAGCTTTTAAAGGGGCACGTACGTAATGGATCTAGACGTTTCCGAGGAAAAACGTTACTAAGGCTGGGCTTGCGAGCACGAGCAGCGAAACGATCCAACGGACGTTCAGCTCGCTCGTCCCTCGAAGCGAGATTTCAGCACCGAGTAATTCGACGAAAATGTGCCATCGACGACAATTTACATTGTACCCCCCCCCCCCCGATGTATTTCCCCCCCTTTTCCGGGCGAGTAACTGAGGAGCACTGAGGTGTGCGAGCTTGCTTAGACTCGATTGCGTCAACGTCACTCTCGTGAGCTAACTTTGGCCGTAATAAGAGTTTCCCTTGGAGTCTGTGTATCACGTTAGAGACTGTAATTCGAAGAGGGAGAGAGCGTAATCCTTTCCCCCCCCTCCCCCCCCCAGAGTAATGGCGCGATCGAACTTTGCGTTAAATATTGATGAGCGGTGAATTTTAATTCAAAATGACTTGAATTACATATTGAAACATAATGATTACGTTACGTTCACGACTGAGTTGTGGTCGCAAACCCGTGAAATTATTCGTGTCTGAAATTCGTTGTCTCGAAATAATCGGACAGTCGGTTCTTATATGCAATTGTAATATTAAGTCAACATGTGCGCGGATTATATTTCCATATTTGTGCTTGACATGTCAGACAGATGTGTAAACGCTATTCGTAAGGAATATTCATGAGCTTTAATCATTCTCTCTCTCTCTCTCTCTCTCTCTCTCTCTCTCTCTCTCTCTCTCTCTCTCTCTCTCTCTCTCTCTCTCTCCCTGCGAGATTTTAGCAAAACTTGTTGGATTTGCAAAGTAAAATGAGTCTCGCTGATATTCGGAAATACTCGAGTTTAAAATCTGGAACGGAGAGTCTTTCTAAGTTTAGTGCTCGTTCAAAGTTATGAGGGAAATTATTAATATGATTGAAAATTCTCTGGGAAATCCATATACGACGGATACACGCGCCACATGCACGCCTATATATCGTCGTATGCACACATGCATCCATGCGCGCGCATAATAAGCAATGCATAACGTGATTAAACGGCGCGATAGGATAGGATATCAAAGTAAATATGGGATGTTCCACAAACGATCGCATGTCCTTTCAATCTCAAAAACTGTGGAGTAAACTAAAAAAATAAAATAGCTGCTTCAATAACCATCGGAATTTTTAGTAAAATAACTCTTCTGGAGGCTCGTAAACGGACAGCAAAATCGTGCTGTACATTTCATTTCAATTTCAATTTCTTGTTCTAACACAAATTTAACTTTACTGCTAAAATGTGTCGTTTAAAAAAAATCACACGCGAAAGAAATATTTTGAAAGGACATTCATTGAATTACGTCGACTTAAAATTATTCCAAGATCGGGGGAGAGAAAATTGAAAGAGTAAAACGTCAGCGCAAAAAAAAAAAAAAAAAAAAAAAATATTCGTCAAAGGGAAGAATCTCTCTAACTCGGAAATCCGGTGCTTCCGAAACACATCCTGAGAGACCGATCGATCATGATCGAGTTACGATTACGGCGATATCGATACGCGACAACTCGTAATGCACCTTGTATGCGCAGCTGCCGTGCACCCATAGCAAGTCTGGATTGCATGGAAGAGTTCAACGGCGGCGGCGGCGGCGGCGGAGGTGCGGACTCGGGCGTGCACTGCAGCAACACGACCGGAACGAAAGAGCAGCTACTAACTAGCTGCATTGCCGCACAAGCGCAACGTTTGCAGCACCCCTCGCCAGGTATTCGCTACCGCAACTTGGGCAAAAGCGGTCTACGTGTTTCCAATGTTGGATTAGGTACGCTGAATGTATTCCCCCCACTTTCGTAGAGTCATTTCTGAGATTATTTCCTTCTCTCTCTTTCTCTTTGTCTCTTTCTCTCGCGAAGGCTTCTTACCCCCCGGCTGACGTATACATATGTATATATATATGTATGTATATACATCTACATATATATATATATATATATGTAGAAGCACCACCTTTCGCGCGGCGCGCACACGTGTCGCAAATCGATCTCGAAATGCATACACACACCACACACGCAGCTATCGGATTTTTATTATGCGGGTCTTAACCCGCGAGACCGTCGCTGTCAATTCGCGTCTTTGCATTCATTATTTATGTAATACTGTCTTCCCGCCAACGCACACTTTTTTATTTCCGCTGCACGCGCGCTCTCCGAAAGGAGGACGCGAGATATACGATATACTTTTATGTCGATCGAGTTTTGTGTGTGTGTGTGTGTGTGTGTGTGTGTGTGATGGCTGAATCGGTATTCATGTAGCTTGCGTAGACAAAACACACGTTGCGTTGTATATGATATTTAGTGAGCGCTTCAAGTTATATATACTAATTACTTTCTTATGATATTGCAAATTAAAAAAAAAAAAAAATTTTTTCGCTTTAAAACTTGAAAAAATATCGCTGTTAAATTATTCTCCGTGAGAAAGCTGAGTAATTTTTCTGTCATCTTTCAATATATAGTTCATATTTTATTAGATACGAAAACAGATATAATAAACCCCTTAAAGGAATATTTTATCCTTTCAAACTGAACTATATTAGTAAAAATACAAAGGAATATCCGAAATTTTTGCACGCTTCAAAAATGTATGCTAATTTAGAGGAAAGATAAGTTTTCTCTCGCGATGTTTCTTTTTTTTTTTTTGTAAGTTCCTACAGTTTCATAGATTTTTCCGCGAACGCTTCACTTACTGTTTTTTCACGTTGATGATTGTTATTTCTTAAACGCATAAGCTTAAAATTTTCCTTTGCAATATTCCTACGTCAGCAAGGCCGGCTGGATATTCTCGAAGTACGAATTTAAAGCAATTTATTAATAAAGACTCTTTGGAATTAGATTCAACAAGTTTAAAGACACTCAAGAAACGCATTATATAACTGAATCGGCAACATGAAACTTTCTGGTTTAAATTTAATTTAGTAGTAATTTTATTTATAAACAGATTATTACTATAATTATTAATCTCGTTGAAGCTTCGAATATTCTTTGGGAAAGTAAAAATTTAAAATTTACTCCGATATTAAGCAGCCCTTCAGAAATGGCTACATATGCATATAAAACGATAAAATTATTATAAAAGCATAGATTAAAAAAATTGAAATAAATAAGCAAGAAAACTATGAAACATTTCAAAATTTATACAAAAAATCACAGCGTTGTGTACCAATCAAAATTCTTTCTTAGAATGTATGATAAAACTGATTACCGCGGAGATGAACGGAAGCAATTAATTTTACAAGTAATAAATGAGAAATTAAATAAGTACTTTACGTGCATTGTCCAGATCCTCCTTCTTCTCCTCCTTTTTTTGTTCATCCTCTGCTGTTCCTTTTTTTGCCACTTACTCGCGAAAGCACTAATTACAAACAACTAATTAAACATTAATCATGATTAATAATTACGGACAATCAGACACACGATCACGCGACATTTTGCACGGCACTCCCAGACGTTAATCTCATACGTGACACGCACTTTATTATATTGCGATCGAAAATAACGCGAATAAGTGTATTTACCGCGCTATTATTTACGATGTTCTTGCCATTCGAGCAAACTCCGTATGTCATCCTTTGAGAAGCGCGAGGAAAATGTCGAACACGATAATTGTTACAGTATTACTAGCGATTATCAGTCCGCGCAATTAATTAATTCTTGCGATAAACAATACGTGCAATTGTCGCGGCGATGGCTATTTTATTAGGATATATTTCACGCAATATATCCACTTGAAATAGACATCGAGACGATAGGGAACGGGAAATCATAAAGTGTTATTTTATCGCGATATTTACGGACTGTGATTACATCCGTAAATATGTTATTTGAAGTTATTATACGTTCGATTTTTCCATTCGCATAATTTGTCCGTTTTCGTTTTCGGAAAACGCGCTGCTTTTATTAACAATAAAACAACGATTTATAATTCCTAATTCCTGTCACTTCGATTTCTATTTCAAATAAATCGCACATATACCCTTAAACAGTCGTCTCTAAGTGTCATTTATCGCCGGAATCGCACCCACTGATAATTGCTAATTGTAACACCTATCACGTTTATCGTCTCCTGCGTCTTACTTCGATCGCGGTTCGAAGAATAATGATACGACACGTATTGCCTTCTCGAGCTCGAGTCTCATCGCGCGAATGTAATAATAATAATAATAAAATAAGGGTGTAATAATAATTCGTATTTTCGGCACAACGCAAATCAACGCAATTTTTCCATGGAAATTTTACGAATTTTATTATTATTATTTTTTTTTTATATACAGGATGTCCGGTAATAATCGCCGCACTTCTCGTGTGCAGGTATTAGAGCGAGTTAAAAGTCATCCTCTACCGTTATGCGATGATTACCGGACACCCTGTATATGTAGCCATTTATGGTGTTATGTATATGTATATGTAGCCTGCTTAGTATTACCGAATTTTAAATTTTCAAAAATGTAGCAAACTTTAACAAAATTATTACCATCACTATATTATATAATCATCTTCTCTCTCATCTCGATATAATACAGATTACGATTTACACAATACGGAAGAAACTTATTTCTCGCATTGAAGCACTAATCTTCCTTGAGGAAGATTAATCTTCCTCTAATTTTCGAGCCGCGGTCCCTCTTGCACGCTAGCATCTTATCTTCTAGGACGGAATGTCGCTTCCTTTTGCGAAATGTGGACGAGAGCTAAGTGTGCTGATACTAGATCGCAACCCGGACACGGGCGACACGTCAGTTTCGCCGTCGCGATTTCGTCGATCGCACGACCCCGCAGACGGGGTCGCGTGAAACGGTCGCTGATGTCGCTTGATTGGTTTTATGGGCGCAGGAACGTGGACCACCTTCGGCGTGGGAGGCTGCGGCAGCGAGGAGACCGCGGAGGCCGTCGTCGCTCTCGCCTACGACAGCGGGATTAATGTGTTTGACTTGAGCGAGGCGCACAGCGGCCACCGCGCGGAAATCCAATTCGGTCGCATCCTGCTGAGACGCGCCTGGAATCGTTCCAGTTACGTCGTGACGACGAAAATTTACTGGAACACCAAGTGAGTAGAGTACACGTGTCGGCGTGCCGTACGTATTTGCGCGTGTTTCTCGGTGTCATTTGGTGGCGTCGTCGTGCGATGATGCGTGTTTAGCGAGCATTATATGATAGCGAAGAGTGACTGTCTATATATATTTATATATATATATATATATATATATATATTTATATATAGTAGTGGCTCTTGTCGGTGGCTCTCTCGATGTTGTTGTAACGCTGCTGCACGCGAAAGCGCGAACAAGTTTTTTTTTTCATTTTCTTTTCATATATATATATATGTATATATATACATATATGTATATATATGTGTGTGTGTGTATATATATATATATATATATATATATATATATATATATATACGTGTTGTGCTTCTCGATCGATGGCTTCAGTGTATAATCGAACTTACCGCTCACCGACCTGCGAACTTCATCCCTCTCGCGAACGTTTCCCCATTTTAGCGTGTTCTATGTAGACCATGATATTAATTAGACATTGTACGTGATGCTTGTATTAAGACCGTAAGAAGTAGTTGAATTAAGAAGAATGTCTTTTCTTTTTTTTTTTCTTTTTGTCGAAATTCGTTTATGATTTTCGACAATCGATTACAAAAAGAATTGTACGAAAATTTGTTAGAACCGTAGAAAACCCAGATTTTTTTTTTTTTCGAGAAGAGAGCGGATATATAGATTCTCGGAGAATTAAATTATTTTCGTTATCGTAAAGACTGCACACTGAAAGTTGCCAATCATTTCATAAAACTCGAAGGTTATCGATACCTTATCACACATATTTACCGATTGCATATCTAGAACAATATCGATACAGAAAAACAGAGCCTTTCCTTAAAACATCTCTTTCTCTAAATCGTGATATGCCATCGATATATGATTTAATCGGCGCGACAGTAAATACTCTCACTCTGTAAATCGTTGCCGCTTTTATTTTAGGCACAAACTCGATAGGGAAGAGATACTTGCGCAAAAGTGAATCTCGGCACGAGAGACGACCTCGTTTAATATTAAGCGAACGGCGTGAATATGAGGCTCTGCCTTGACATGTGGATCGATAACTAGGTTTCCGTGCATTAAGCATCGCAAACCGCCTTGTTTGTTCGCTCGGAACCGCGTATCCGCGAAAGCAAAGAGGCCATATATGCCGACGCAAATACACATCTCTCATTCTTACAAAATCCATTAGTAGTATTAATCCGTTTTGTAGCAATTATATATATGATGAGATTGATAATATCTACCATTCTTGATAGGACCGAGGGTCGCGGGCTATCGCGGAAACACATTATCGAGTCCGTGCAAGCTTCGCTCGTCAGGCTGCAACTGTCGTACATCGACATTGTCATGATCCACAAAGTCGATCCAATGTGTCCGATGGAAGGTAACTTTCCACCTCCTTAATATTCTCTTGCGAGTGATACTCAAAGATTCGAATCCTTCCTCGAACCATTCCTTCGTACAAACACTTGCGGCACAAAACTCACTGCACAAAACGTCGTACTCTGTGAGATATACTTTAATATTTGAAGACTTCTGTCAACGTAACATTTTAATTTGAATAGAAGAAACATTGTTGCTATTTATATTATTAGAGAAGCAAAGAGAGAAAATTATCTGTGATATGCAGACAGTTAAGATTAAAATATAAAGATAAAAGATACTGCTCTTCTGTCTCTGTTTAGATTTATTACATGCATCTTTAATGATTTGTTTCAATTTCTTCCGAAAGGATAATCTTTAATAAATTCTTTATTTTTCATTTCAATTAAAGAAATTTATAATCGATTACATAGTTGATGATTTATAATATTAGAGTGTTATTTTATTAATTTACACGCGAAGAGTCGAAAACATTCTATTCTTCATCAATATCTTGACAATAATCTGCTTAAAAGCAATTCTCTCCATAGAGAAATCATTTCGTAATAAATTCTGCTTTTCATGGATAAAGGTAAAATTATTTCTCGTCAAGGTTAACTGCAAACTGAAAATAAAATTGAAATCCTCAAACTTTAAGAAGAGATCGTTAATTTATTATGATAAATCGAGTATAAACTAGTTATTTTTTTATATTTATGAAACACGAGTCCGTTGAATAGTGTTATGCAATGCAATTATTACAAAGTAAGAAAAATGACTTCATAATTAACTGTCTCCTTTTTAGTTGATATTAAAACAAAATCTAATAAAATTTTATTAATTCCCATATTGCATAACGCAATTCAATTTCACAGAAAAACATAAGAAATCTTTTCAGTCCATATAATACAAGAAACTTAAAAGGGATTGAGTAAAATTATACGAGGAAAAAATCTCCGTTATAGTGACGATTTGATGTTTGGCAGTTGCACTGTGCCGTAATAGTTACCGTATGCTTCTTTCTATACTCAGTACTCTCTTATATAGTGTAAAATGGAAAGTTATTGTCGTAAAAGTGTATATGTATACCTCGTATGTATTTATTTTCTTTTTATCGATATGTGTACAAACTTCCTCCTGTGTTTATGTATCGCGTTAAATGTATGCTTCAATATCGTGCGAAAAAAATATGTATGCAAGTGAAAACTATTTTAGCTATTTTACCTTTATCCCCCATACGCTTTAAAACACATTTCTCTGCTTTCTCTATCTCTCTCTTTCCGATAGATATTTCTCTCTCTCTCTCTCTCTCTCTCTCTCTCTCTCTCTCTCTCTCTCTCTCTCTCTCTCACGGTCTAAATAAAAAATCTGTTTAACAAAAGAGATTTTACGTATTGATTTTTCGCATCGTTCACCAATTATTTCGGCAATTTTTTCACGTGCGATGAAGGAACTCCTTCGTCGTCCCTTTGTATCTTACTGTATTTTTCGCGTGATCTCATTTCAGAGATCGTTCGCGCTATGAATTACGTTATAAGCAAGGGTTGGGTGATGTACTGGGGTACATCTCGATGGTCGCCCGTGGAGATTATGGAAGCCTACACGAACTGTCGGCAGTTCAATTGCGTGACGCCGATCGTCGAGCAAGCGGAGTACCATCTGTTTTACAGGGAGAAACCCGAGCTCTATATGCCAGAATTGTATAACAAAATTGGTAATTAATCTATTCCAACAACACGTATATATCGCGAGAGAAATTCTTTCAATATCCATCTTACTCTCGAGTTTTTCAAACGCTTATTTCTTACAGGCGTTGGTTTAATGGCATGGTCCACTGTCACCATTGGAATGGTCTCTTCAAAGCCGGAAGATTGCGGAGTATCGTTCCTCTCGAGATCCTCTTATAAAGTAAGTATATACATATATACGTTATAGAGTAAGTAAATGTGTGTGTGTGTGCGCGCGCGCGGTTTTTTATACTTTGTAGAAAATAATTAGATAAAAACGTCTCGAGAGTGTCTCGCAGAATTGTCGCTCAGAGCGAATACTATAGTAACGTTGTTGCTCTTGATATTCGGAGTATCTTTTTTTTCCGATATAAGCTGTTGAAAATGAAGGATTGTATATTACAACAAGAACACTCTTTGTGATTTCAGAACAAATACTCTTCGTTTAGTTGGACGGAGGATGAAACTCAATCTTTGTACAAGGAGGTATGACATTTTATCGTGAATAATATATTTATATAGAAATAATGCGCACATTGTATGTACGTGAAAACAATCGTATAGAAACACACCATCTTTCACTCATATTTACTTTGAAGTTTACATTCGCCGAGATCGACGATATCATAAAGTTACAAAATAGAGATAACAATTTTTATTATCCCATTAAATAAATATGCAAAATACGTGATTCGGAAAGAAACGTCGTAATAGGAGCGCGAGATACGATTTACGACTTGTTCTTCAATTAATTTCCATTTTTTTTTTTTTTTTACACTTTGACGCAGGAGTACGCGTTGAAAGACAAACCCGCCGACGATGAGACTCGGAAATACTCGGATAAATTGCGGGACGTGTGCGCTCTGGCCGAGAGATTAGGATGTTCCTTCGGACAACTGGCCATCGCGTGGTCCTTAAAGAATGAAAGTGTTCAGTGCCTTCTGCTCGGTGCATCCAATATAGATCAATTGTACGAGAGTCTCCAAAGCTTACAGGTAATAAAGCTGTTTGTCTCTCGAAAGGCTGTTTGAACGTGCAATGTTTAGACGACATCTCGTGTAAGATTAACATCGAAATTGTACCTTTCTTATCATCGTCAGATGATATCACGTAACACCTTAAAGTCGTGTATAAATCGCGCCGCTTATCAACAAGTTTTAATTAATTTGTCATTGCCTTGCAAGACAAGACTTTAACGCTTAATTAATCGCGCGTTTTCTTTATAATACTAGTCTAGTAAAGAAAGAGAGCTATATTCTATATTCGAAATTAATTAAATCAAAGATAATTAATTTCTCTCATTTAGAATCAAAATTAAGGATATAGAGAGAGTTGAGGATCGTAGATAATAATTAATATCTAATATATATAAATATATATATATATATATATATATATATATATATTTAATATATATTTTTATATTATTTATATATTATCTTTATATCATTATATTTATATTAATAATTATTATTTTAATTCTTATTTAATTTAATATCTAATAATTCTCGACGCGAGATTAATTAAGGATCCGCAAGTGCTGATGGCAAAAAGTAGCGGCGAATATGCGATTTTCAGCTTATCCCAAAGTTGAACGCGAGCATAATGAGCGAGCTCGAGAGGATTCTTGACAACAAACCGTCCCGACCGCCGATGATATCCACCCTGGCCCTCAGATGACAATCGATGTGCCCCCACGGCAGCGGTGGGGGCTCCCTGGAGGAAGCGGGTAGCCCGAAGAGCGAGGGCGGCAACAGTCAGGATCAGGAACAAACCAAGGAGGTGAACAACAAGATGCCGTTCTGCGAGATACAGTGAGATGCAGCGGACGGCATGCATCTCGCTGCACCCTCGGTATTATTGTCAAAGCCCGCATGGACCGCCGACACGGATCGAAATGTTCGCGCCACGTCCCTCGTCCGCATCCTCGCTTTCATCCCCTCGGTCGCGGGGTATTAGGTCGATTGTACATTGACACACACACACACACGCACACACACACACACGAGTCGATGACAATACTTACTAATTACAGAGAACAACATCCGGGAACTTGCCGCGACACGGCGAGACCACCAGTCGGATACCACTTCTTCTGCACACGATATTTGTATCTGCTCTCTCGCGTACGTCATTACGTGGATCTTTTACATAGATATATGTAGAGGAGGATAGACGCGAGGTCGCGGGATCTTCTCCCGTGTTATAACGGAATCGCATGTCGCGCTTTTCGAAAGCATTTTCCGAGAAATGGTTAGGCTTATTCTACATAAGTCTCTGCGTAAGTCTCTCTCTCCTTCTCTCTCTTTCTCTTTCTCTCCCTCGGCCGGAGGATTTATCGTCGAGGTTTCCATTCGCGATTCCAAGTGTTCATTATTCTTAGCGATAATAATCTCGTTTGCTACTCACACTCGTAGTGAATGACCAGGAATTTGGGGTGTCTTCACGAGTGTCCAGCAAAATACATTCGTTCCGCCACTCATTGGTCGAGTAAAGGCGATTTGCGAGCGATATAGCACGTCGATTATCATCTAAAAATTACGTTATAGATCGTAAGGATTTATCAAGAATGAATACTATCATCAGTAACGCTGCGCGTTTTAAGTACTCTATCCAGTATTTTCATCTCCGATACACATCTCGCGCCCACCACTTCGTTCGATCCGATATATATTTCTTTCGCTATAGCTACCGCGCTTAATTTTTGGCATTTTTTTTTTTTCGTCAATTTATCTCTCTGTTTATTTATCTGTTTTTATTTTCTGATCGTCTCGCATTAAGAGACGCGAAATACGCGCAAGTTTTTCATAAAACAGGAAATACATCGCTACTTCCTCGTATAAAGAATACTTTGAGAAATTAAGTTTTTTTTCGCTGGCGAATGGAAAGTCAGAGAGTAATTACACAAAAAGGAAGAAGAAAAAAGACGTCGAATCGGTAGAATAAATCGAAATGAGCAAAAAGTGAACCCTGGTAGAAAAACGAATATTTTTTTATTCAAAATCAATTTAATCCTTTAGTTCCATTCACCCGTTAAACTGAATTCCTTGGATGTAATAAATTTCTTTACATTTTACATTCGTAATATTTTCGCACAGATGTTTCCTAAAACGTGCACTAACTAAATATTCGCAAACTCAGTCAAACTCGAATGTAAACTACAGCATGATAGAATTACGAGGAATCTTCGAAGAGCCGGACAGTATGTACACAAAAGATTTATTTACTTCAATATCTTTTCTATATAAAAGAGAGACGTTTGTTTACCGTCCACACAAGAACCTTTCGCTTCGCCACAAAGAGATACAGCACATTCTTAAGATAGATCATTTATCTTGAAGAGAGACTTGCGAGATTCATAGTGATCTCTACAATTACATCTTTGTGCAAAGTATCGATGCTTCTGAGAACATGCCTTTTTTTTATTTATCTCGCGGTTTCTTTCGAACAAAATGTGACATGAAGAGTCATCATGATATGCGCATCATATCTTTATTATAATAAGCGCCGCTTTTCCGGTCCATTCAAACATTGCTCAAATGACAGATTGTGAGAAAGTTTCTCGCTCTCGTAAAGAAATATATCTCATATTTAAAATATATAGATACATATATTATAAAAAATATCGCGCGCATTATACACATTCTTTGGATTAAAATCTGCAGTCGAATTTTTAATTAAATTTCGATGAAATCCTTTTTTCAAAATTGTGCATATGCTAATATCTTACAAAGTATAGATGCATATAAGCAGGTACACGAGAAACATATACATAAAAAAATTACATATAATCTCCTTCGAACCAAAAAAAAAAATAAATAAATAAATAAACACTGTGCGTGCGTTCGTTTTATATGATTGTTTCTTTTTAACTTTTCTCACAAAAAGTGCGATACGCATTATCATATTTTACATCCGCGCGCGTGATGTAAGTCAAACTCATTTTTACGTGTATTATGTATGAATGCGTGTGTGCGCGCGCACGCGCCGGGGATTTTGTTCGCATATTGTATAGATATCATTGACATTCCACTTAATCTTGTCAAGCCAATTATCGATGATAAATGCGAGAGAGCCTCTTGAAAATGTACGATGTGTCGTATACGCTCAGAGAGAAGGGGGATAATAATGGAAGCTGCCAGTACGCTTTTATCGCGCGCAATACGATCTCTTCGACTCAGAACTTTTGTCCGCGAAACGTTATATATACATATAATAGATACAGAGCGAGATATGTAGGTGATCTAGCGTAAATATTTGGAAGTGATGTAGGGAGGGGAAAGAAAGTCGCTATAAGCGTGACAAATCGAATATCGCGAGCGAATATATAATAATACATTCGCGTTTATGCATTACAAGAACCGAAATAAAGTGATCTCATCCGAAGGGACTATAATCGTCATCGATTCGTGGCTCATCCGTTATTTTGTACATTTCCGAATATTTACGATGAAAAAATGCCGATGACGCGATCTGCTCTTGTTACCGACGAAAGAATTATCGAAAGAATTATCGATGAAAGCTGTGCGGAGATAATGAAACGTGTATCGATGCCCGAAGTTCAAGCTTAGCTTCAGCGCGAGAAAATTATCGAGAGATCGATGAGAGATTTTATCCGGTGTCGCTCTGCAAAGATAAAATAGCGGCACGCGGCAAACAAGTAAAATTGACAAGGCTTTATTTAGTCACGAGTATAATTTTAATATGTCATCGGTTCTTTGCGCGACGAGCTTCTGCTTTACGCAACCGCTATTAGATAATTAATTCGTCCTAACAAAAATGCTTCAGAGGAGGAAATATATATTTCCGGATAACAGTTTTAATTTGCCGTTTTATCACGCGATGTTTCGTTGTACGCGATTGTCCCATGCTATTTATATCGCTTACAATATTATATTAATATCTTAGATTGAATCAGATCGAATGAATTTATTCTTAAAATCAGATTAGACGAAGAAGTTTTCTATAATGTAATTATTTGAAAGATTTACATATGCTTAATTGCTCTTCATATTTCAAATACGAGCACGTATGTTTTAACGTTCGTGTAGTTTTTATACTTTACGTTTTTTCTTTGTGTGTACCTTAATAAAGATTAATATATTACTGCTAATAGGATGTGTCACGGTATCAATATTATAAATTTGGAACACGCTAAAAGCAGACTGCACGATAATCCAGATAAGACACTCCTAACTAACAATAAGTCAAGGCGATCCCGCAAAGACCAGTTTCCACTAATAGCTTTTAGCAATTACATTAATATTAATAATTTTTATTTAATTTTTACATATTGCCTACAAAGGACAAGCCATATGTTAACGATCGACCATAATTGAATATAAGAAAAAGATATATATATATAATATATAAAATTTTTTATGATTTTTCCCAGAATATCGATTTTTACATATTCTCTCATCTTTTTCCTAAAATATATATGATTTATTCCAAATTAAGAGAATTACTTAAAAATAAGAGAGACGTAACGTCACCGCGGCCTATTGCGTACACCTGCCTTCGCCGCCTACTTACTTATCACCTGTTTACTCCCGTAAATAGGTACATATAGATCTCATACTGACATATAAGCGCAAATCCATCGTATCTCTATGCGATACAAAGGCAAGGTACGGCAAGGTCGCAACGCCATAATAGAGAGAAAAGCAATATCCGAGAGTCCAACAAAATAAAAAAAAAAAAAAATATTTCCGACACGCGCAGAGTTCTTTTCCTAATCGTATCGAATAAAAAAAAAAGAAAAAAGAAATTAACGAACGTCGTCATGATATTTTATTGCCCGATCGTTTCCACGATTTTAAGAGCACGAAGGGCGCTTGATTGACTTCTCGTAACACAAATACGGGCAACAGCAATGGGAACGAGTCGTCGTCTATCTTGAGAGGCCTTGATGCCCATCGCTAAGGGGATATCCTAACGGTCATTGGGCATATCCGCGTACGGTCACTGGTGACATCCTGGATGACCAAAGGGGACCAATGCTGCGATGGGCATCTTATCGCCGATCTCGGGGACCGTTGCTGTGATAATTGCGACTGTACCTATTGTCACTGAACACGTCGTTACCGATGATGGTTTGGCGCATTTCCCAATCATATGGTGAAATTTTTTCAATGAAGAGAGAAAGATGTACATTACAGTGAAAATAGGGGTGAAAAAAAAATGTGGTACGAGATCGTATTTGGATGAAATTGTGAATTTATATACACTAATCGTATGGATATTTGAAAAGAGAATTAAACTTTTTCTCAGACAGACTTACATTTTGCGGTACTGAAAAAGGAAAAAAAATTGGTGCGCGTATAATTGGACATTATAATGTGACATCAGTCGCTTCGTGCTCGTAGAATGCGGAAAGAGAATCGACATCAGAGAAGAAATGTCATGCCGTCCGCTTGTAAATATATAATATAGCCAATTTATACTAATAATGCATCAAGTTTGGGATGGGCAGAGTACTTTTACGATATCGGGATCTCGTTTGCAAATTTTTAGAACGGTATTCTCTCTTCGAAGTTACGTATTTTTTTTTTTTTTGGCAAAAGTTTCTTTGTAAAATAATATAAATTGTAACCAGATCTTCATCTATAAACGCGCGCGTATAACTCTGAATAACGCAAAAAATACAAACGGATCGTTGAATCGCGCGATTTGGCCCATCTCAAAAATAGAATACTTCAAGAACACTTTTGCGTCTTCATGATTTACAGCATTATATAACATCTAGTGTATAAAAATTATATATACATAATAATTTTTATAATAAAAACTATAAAAACTCATATCCATGGAATATTAGTTCCTTATTAGGAATCGAGAAAAAATTGCATGAGTACATTTTATCGTGTTCTAAATATATTACGACCTTTATCAAAGTCGTTACACTAACGAAACAATGTCGATCCGCGAGTTTGCAAAGTTCATCTCGTGTACAGAGCTAATTATAAAGAAACAAGTTGAAAAATGAAAGAAAAATCTTTTTTTAATATCCTTTTTTTCCTATAATATAAGAAAAAAAAATAATTTTTATTATAAACTATATTTATATTCTAATATATAAAACACACAGTATCCATGATATAATCTCTAAACTTTTAGAGATAAAATATAAATACATGGTTGAAACCAAAACGAAAAAGATATCTTGATGATAATATTTTTCCCAATTTAACAATGATTTTTTTTTATTACGAGTAACGATGAAAAAAAAAGTACTTTCGGTCGTTAATATAGGAACTTTTGTTGATCTCTTCACAGAATAATCTCAAAGTTGGCAGAAATAACTTTGATTCAATCTTGCCTGTCTCACGTTGAACGACTATAGATTATTTAAAAAAAAAAAAGCGAAAAATTACGACAGCGTTTTTAAGAAGAACACATCGGTAAGTTCACCGGGAAGAAGATGTTCAGTTCGAACAACAGAGCGAAAACTAAGAATATCGCGTAGAGTGTCAGGCAGATGATGCCCACTTTCTTGTTCAATCGATACTTATAGAACGCAGTCACCGTGTAGAAAGCGATGACGCACACGATGATCGAGAGCACGCTGTAACTTAGAGCGTACGAGATGATCTTGATATCCTTCTTATCCATGAGTATCTTTATCATCCACGGTAAACCGAGACACAGCAGGATGTCGAGGGTGTTTGCGCCCAACGTATTACTCATCGCCATGTCTCCGTTGCCTGTAAAAAGAAAGGATTGATCCGAATCACCGAACGCGGATGACTGCACGCGGATGATGATGCTGTACACAGTTTTATGCATTTCTAACTCTCCTCTGATTAGTAAGGTTTTCTGTTTTTTTTTTTTCCCCCTCAATCGAGTCGATGCTCGGAAAAGTTAGCTCACCTTGTCTGGAGAGTATCACGATCGAGACGAGCTCCGGCATATTGCCACCTGCGGCCTGGAACGTGATACCCATTACGGAATCCGGGATCCCGATGGTGTCACCGAGCACGGTCGTCATCCATGACGTCAGGTAGGACGATATCGCGATCCATATCACGCACATGACGAACGTTATCAAATACCAGTCTCTCCATCGTTTATACCTGCTGTCCGGTACGGTAACGAACAAGATTAGTTTCAACGGCCAGACGAACCAGAACCAGACTTTCGCCAGGCTACCTCCGGTCGGCCATACAAAGGGCGTATCTGGAAACGAGCAAAATTCAGCGAGAGAGATTTGCTATACCTTATTATGTGGAGCGTAAGGTTTTCTTAAGTTCATTTTTTTTTTCGCGAAACGAGCGTATATAAATACCTGGTTCCACGTATTCATCCGCTTGTTCCACGTGATTTGGCGTCTCCACGTCGTTAGCGGAGGAGGATTTGCGACCGCTATTGCTCGCTACGCTTTTCTTTCTGTATTCCGCCACGAGTTCTCCGTGAAAATAAGGCCTGTACAAGCCGTCAGGCATTGACTCTTCCTTGCCTTTAGGAACTATTGGATAACAAAATTCATACATAGGCGGTCTCTCCACGCGGTCTCTCTTTTAGAATTTTAGACAAACGCACATACACACGGTTATAACTGAATTACCTGTCGACAAGTATTACGTGTTAAATTGTGAAAGATATTGCGGAGATATGCGAGTTTTTCTAGTTAGACTCGAGCAATTGATACTTTATCTTTCGAAATAATCATCTCCCAAGTTTATCATCGCGATTCACATATTAAAAAAAAAAAAAAAAATATTAATCGTTCATTTGTAAAGTTTAGACAGTCATGTTAATTAAACTCATGTTATAAAATTGTAATTAAAATGGACGTATAAATTATATTGATTATATAACGTAAAGTATCCAAACCTCGAATGTCGTTTTAGCTAAGTTTTCTGTCACAATAAATGCATGTGTTACGTGAATTAAGATACGATCTGATGCGTGAAAAGCCGACATGGAATTTCATATTGTCACATGTATTTAGAGATGATCTGTGTTAGCTGTTGGGAAGATTGATCACATTCGTGGAAAGGCGTATGGAAATTGCACAAAACAGATATTTCAAAGAACTCAGTGAATAGAACTTACTTTCTTTTTCGGAAAAATTCGTACTTCGGTTCTTGTCAGTGTACAGATGCACGAGCTTATTATGCCAACGCACAAAGTATTTGCTGCAAAACAATATCGTCAAATAAGTGACGAACAGTACCATGAGGATGATCGCTTCGTACAACTTGATTACGCCGTCCCACATTACGATCACTAAGGTGGCGACCGATATCGCATAAAGTATACAATCCCGAGTTAATATTCGCCATTCTAATGGTATTGCCTGTTGGAGAATGTAAGAGAAAAATTGTTTTAATTTCATTTACTCTGACATATAGCGCGGCAGAATGAGCTATCACTCTAGTATTATAATAAAAAGCTATAGAAAAATGTTATAATATATCATAAAAGTGTTACACAAAAGTTATATCGATAATATTTATGTTAAATTTATTTTTATGATCTTTTTCATATGGAATTTTTCATAATTTTGTACACGTAGATAAGTAAGTCTTAATTGTGGCTCTCTTTTTGAGTTAATTTGATGATTAATATTTATATTACTAATAGTAAAATTGAAAAAAAAATTACAAGATATTTAAAGCGATACGTTACACACATTTACATTTTAGAAATTTATCGCAGTGGAGTCAAAGGTAAAATGGACAATTGATAATTGGCTTATATTTATTGAATACAACAGCAAATACCACGAACAAATTCTGCGAATCGTGAAAAATATTATTTACATAAGTATATATGTGTGTGTGTGTGCGTGTGTGTGTGTCTGTGTGTGGGTGTGTCTGGTGTGTGAAATATTACTCACGAAATTCGCGACCTTTATATAGTTTACATAATTTCACACATATTGCGCTTTATATCTGATATCCCGTAATCCAACACTTGAATAAGCACTTTATTTTTGATGTTTACTTTATAGACTTTAATCAATTTTCTAGACCTTGATAACGGTAAAAAATCGACAAATATGGTTTACAGAATTTCCAATATTTTCATACTTTAAACTAAAGCTGAAAAAGAGAGAAATAATTTACTCGTCTATTGAAATTATAAAGATCATCTATCGTAAATTCTGAATCTTTTAAAAGAAAAGAATAATCAATTGTTTCCTTAGTGTGTATAGTTTTGTCATAATAATTCACATTTTTCATCTAACTTTTCACGAAAAATTACAAATATTATCTTAATAAGACAATAAATCATACGTAAGAATAATACGGGTACAGATTATTGTCATCGGTCATTGTCATTTGCAAGCATTGTACTGATGCAAAGTATTATTACTTTAGTACACGCTAACAAAAACTGGAAATCAGTCAGACGAATAAATAGAATAAAGCTTAGGATCGAAGAGATAATGTTCCATGTTTATGAACGGGATTAAAAGAGGCAGAATCTGTACGTGGAATAAAACAGAGAGAGAAGCCATTGTGAATTTACATCTCGTGTAATTAAATCTTTACCAGTGTCGCGTGAAAATGATACATCGATTAACTTGGCGATAATCGAAAAAATAAACCAAAAAGATCTTCGCAAATTTCTATAGATTAAATAATACATGTTTCAATAAAATATCATCATGTAATAAACAAAAACATCTAATCGCATCAACAATAAACTCGCGAAGGCGTTCCAAGTATTTGACGTTATTGGTAGTGATATCGTGGAATAATCTTCTCCGCGATGATTTTAATCTCTCAAATTATAATTAAATATTCATAATGAATGGCTGCTAATCGTGAATAATAGGAAACGAATAATGTACGAGATGTATTAGTCTGCTCTGGTTTGGCACTTCAAACTTACAGATGTTTGTATATTTTATTTTCTGGAGTATTATAATCTATGTACAAACAAGATTTTTCCTATCAGTTGTTTCGTATTAAGTAATGAACATAAAAAAAAACGAGGAGACAAAGTGTAATCTAATTCTCTGATTCTTCTTCAAACTTATCAAATATCAATAGATCTCCGTGATTAGATAATGAATTATTTTAAGCTAATCAATTCATAATAATTATTAAAATGTTTCATATGATTTAGCCCTTCTAAACATGTATCTATTTTTAATTAATAAACTTTTTTATTTAAGGAGTAAGTTTATATACGAATCAAGTTAATATATTTACAATCCACACACACAAGAGAAGATGCCCTGTTTATATATAGGAAATCGATAAATCACGTATTGTCTCAATGAAATGGCTTATCATCGATAAAAAAATTTAATTTTCGATTATGATATACATATGTATAGATAGATGACAAATCTCGCAACTGTATAATTAATAAAAATAATTGCCGATAAGCGAGATAGATATTAATAAGACATTATCGATAACATTCATTATACAGTTAGATGCAGATTTCATAGACACATATACATTTGCACAGAGAATTAGCGAATCTGTTTTAGACACATATACATTTGCACAGAGAATTAGCGAATCTGTTTTATTTCTATTTTTCTTTTTTTTATATATATGATCTTTACCAAAAGTATTTCAATGGATTTTGGGGATCAATTTCTCAGACCTTAATTTTTATTTGTTTTTAAAAAAGATTTGCAAGAGAATATTAACATTATCAAAAATATGATATCATCTGAGTCAAAATATGATGTCATATATAAGGATCAAAAATATGATATCAAATATTGTATAAGGAGTAGTTGCTAATAAATATCTATGAATATATATTTTCATATTTCAAACCTCAAGAGTGGAGGTTCCAGAAATGAGAAATGAAATGATATGTCAACTTTGATTCTACTTACTCCATCGCGAGCACAGATAAACATATCTAAGTAGAACATATCTGTAGATGTGTCATCTCTAGGTGTTAACAAACTAAGGTTTCAGACACGCATTATCACCGCTCAATAATTCCTCGCGTGTGCTTAACTAATACTTAAGTGATACTCACGTGGATCGCCGATAACGCGCCGCACGCTGGAGTCGCAAAAGTATTGAAGACCGCGCCGCCCATCACGGTGCCGATGCCGAGGTCGCTCTCTGTCAGGAAGGTGCCGATAACGTTGACGAACAGCTCGGGGAAGCAGTTGGCGGTGGCGAGGAAAGTCGCCCCGGCGACGTCGCTGCTGATGTTGAGGCGTACGCATATTATGTCGAGGGTCGGTAACAGGTAGTCGTTGCAGACGAACGCCGTCAGGATGAAGCAGTAGAATCCGAAGAAGATGTGGAGCGCCGCCGCGCCCCGACGACGCTGCTCCAGCGTGAACACTTCCGGGAACTCGTCGACCGAACGTCCCGTGCAGTTGCTCGTCGCGTCGCTCTCGTCCTTACTCCGTCCCGCGGCCTCCTTAGCGCGGTCGTCGAACGGCGCATCGTCGTATTGTCGGATCCAGTCATTCTCGTTCGAACGTGGACCGTCCTTCGAAGATTCCTCGAGAATCGAGATCGCGGGCAAGTTGTCGTCTATAACCGAACACAAACGAGAGATCCATTCAAGGGAAGAAAGTCCGGCCAATCGTCTCGGAGAAATAATCGCTCGCAAAAAAAAAAAAAAAAATGCTTGAGGGATAATAAATTTGTATCTGCCTTTAAATCTGTTTTGCGCGAAGAAATCTCAATGTCTCTGTATTATTTTTTCATTGTGAATGAGAAATGCAAAACGATGTGATATGAACTGCAATATAAATTTCCTTTTTATATTTATACTTTGTTCCTAAAATATGCAAATGCACACTCTTTGCTATTCCGAATATTGTAAACAATTTTATCTTTGCTTGTATATTTGCAATTGTAATTTTACAAAGTATATATTTAAATTAAATTATAATTATAATTAAAAGATATAATTAAAGTATATATTTTAGATAAAGCTTTTGTGTTCGTTTACTCCAAATGATTGTTTATGCACATTCTCTTTCTCTCTTTCTACATTTCTTTTTGCATTTCCCATTTGTATGTGTGTTATCTTTATAGTTTATAATAGCAAACAAAAATCATTACTAATACTATGTATTTCAGGACTAGGCAAGACTTGGCATTTATAATGAATTTAAAAAATAACTTGCAACACACATACACACGGACACAAAATAAAACATCTATAAAACGATCGTGGCTCTGAATTAAATGAATTACGATAGCTATCCCTCGAACAGAAATTACGTTAGAATTCTCATCAATTGTGTGAACTGTCAATCAATTACAAGCTTCCCGCAAACTCTAACTTTCCAATTACGAACTTCTCACCAATTACAAGTTTCCCACAAACGATCTGCCAAATCTCACCGATGTTTCGCACCTTAAAATATTTTCACTTTAATGTTTTTATCATTACGTACGAAGGCGCGATGAAGATCCATTTTCCTCTCTCCCCTTTTCACAATCAGCTCTATCGCGAATTCGCGATTTGCCGATACAGAATCGTCGAAATAATGATCCTTTAGATTTCAAGATGTTTTTTTTTTTTCGGTGCTACGCGATCGCGAGATAAAACGCGGTGATATTGCGTGGTCAGTAGATTCGCACCAAGATAAAGCTTCCTCTCTCGTTGAACTCACCGTTGAACAATCGCGCAAATCCTAGATCCGCGACACTGTCGGCAGGCGCGTAAGTAAGAATGACAAGTATCGTCAGCGCGATACCGATAGTCATTCTCGTAAATTTTCATTCGCACGGAGATCGCAAGAATGTTGCTCCCACGCAATTCTATTTTTTTTTATCAGCGAGCGACTTTTTAAGCGACGCAGCCGCTCGAACGAAATACGGTAAACTACTGCTTGAGCCACGGTAACGGATGGCATTTATGATAAATTCCGTCGATTAGAGAGTCCCTCACTCCTTCCTACTGAGACCACGTCGAGAGGAGAGCTTTATCTTCTTCGGTTGTTCGAGCGGAGCGAAATTAGATAAAGATATGTATGAAAGTTCGTATATTATCGATTATCGATCAATTACTTACATATCTAGAACTCCCGCCATCTCTATCTACTTCAAATATCGACGACTGACGTCAGTGATGACCAATTTTAATCTTTCGTGAATCGATATCGAGATGAATTCGATTTCGTTGCAATAGTCCGATATTTCGATTCAATTGTATTCTACATACAGTTTTATTCATATTATAATTTTACTTATATCAGATGCGTTTTCTTTCTCAAGAAATACTCAAACACGGACATTAAGACATTTATGACACCTCATTTTTATTTCGATAATGATAAAACGTTTCTTCCAGATGTGCTTGAGTATTCCATTGTAATATATTATTAAATTATACGTAACTACAGTTTTAGCCGATAGTACGAACGAATCAAAAGATTTCTATGACTCCATTGAAATATGTATATCAAAGTGATGGATAGAAAATAAAATATTTTATTATGCCAGAAATTCATTCCCATGTCGCGTTATTAGATTGGATCATTAATGCATCGATTAGCAACAGTGTATTTTCCGAAATGACAATTTTGAGATTTATCTTGAGCTTATCGAATGAACGTAAGGCTGATTTGTGATTAGGATATTTTTAAACAGCAACATTAAAAATACAAAAAATATATATATATATCAATCTATCACGTACACATCAATTCAAATATGCAGTGATATAAAATTTCTGCAATAAGAAGATACGATATAGGAAAAGATATTTATTCACTAATATTTACTAATAATTTTCAATCAATCTTTTCTTGGGAAAGATGTAAACGAACGATTAATTCAGAACTTGTGCAAAATCAAAAACAAAGAGAAAACGTTAGAGAAAATTACGAGATATGATGTAGTGTTTCTGTTAGTCTAAAAGTACTTATTATATGTTAAAACAAAGTTCTCTCTTTTGGAAAATGATTTTGTTCCTTAAGTGTATTTTAGTATGTAATATGTTTTAATATATTAACATAATTACATACACGCATAATACATTAAAGTCACAGTATGTATTTATTCCGGTTTCTCGGGAAACGCAACTTTTGGTTTGTTTGACGAGTCTAATTCTGTTTTATTAGCTCTATTTGAACGCAACACGGCGCCTGGACTAGGGTATGGCCTCATTTGATAAAGAGGCCCTGATGCGGTTGTATCGGCACCAGTCTTGGCTTCGTTATGTCTAGCCAATCCATCTGACCATTTTCCTCTATGATGTAATTATATATATATATATATGAATTATATAGTACATTAATAAACATGCGTTTGTAATACAAATTCATACCTGGGAATATCACTATACGATGCTGGATCCATAGGATCCAATGTACGATCTTTTTTGTCTTTACCATCACTTCTATCAAACTTTTGAACTCTTTTATTATCTGGTCCTTTATATCTTGTACGATTTTCAATCTTCCTATCTTTTCTCATGTCACTTTCCTCTACCTGAAAAATCATAACATTGTTCGCGTGTTAAATGTGTTTTATTTCGATCTCATATAATAATAGATAACTTGTAAATTTAAATTTTACATAAAATATTACATAAAAAATATAATTACTAACCTCCATTTGTTCTTGGTCACTAACACTGTCATCACTTGACATGTTATCATCTTGATCGCCTGCTTTTAAATGCAATTCTTCACGTAATTGGGATGCGGGTTGTGATATCTGACACTTAGGATGACCCGGTGGCAACCAAGATACCAAATCAGAAGCCCAATCCCAATAGTAGTGTTGTCCACTGCAAACAGATCTTAAATTAATCAATTTCCCTGTGGAATATTCTGTACAAAATGTCTTCTCAATAACATACCACTTCAATTTCTCTTTCCAAAAATAATACTGTTAAGGAACATTTATATCTATTTTTATAAAGTGTGACAACAAGACTATGTTACATGACTGTATACAATTACTATGATTCAAATAATTGCAAATCTAGCATTTATTTTTTCAAAGAGAAATAGATTTGTCCAGAAAACTATTAACTATTTACCATCCAGGATCATAAACTGCCTTCCAAGTCTCTGGTAAAGGATATTTCTGAATTAATTTCATTTGTTGTTTTAAATACTTGTCTGAAGGTTGTACATGTCCCAGTCCCCATAATTCTTTACATTTTTTTGTACATTCGTGATAAATGTTATATTTATTAGGACATCCACTGTAACCCTGAATAAAGAATTGACTATGTCATTAAAACTGCACTATTTAAATGTAAATGAAAAATTTAATGCTACTAGTTTATCGCGATCATGCTTACCATAAATTTTTGTGATATATCAATCTGATTAATTTCTTCTTTCGTATTGTCATAATCTTCTGCTATTACTTCTTCGTGCACCTTCTTCTTCGTCTCTTTCCTTCCAGATTCTGTAAAATTAATAATATAATCTAACATTATATAAATACACAATAACATACATAATTTTTGATATATATTTTTTTAATATCAGTTTTTATGAATCGAAAGCAAATTGATTTATTTGTGCGGAAACGTCTCACAAATAGTTATTGCTAATAATTGCATTTTTAGTATTAGATTACCATGCTTCTCAGAGCCAGAAATTAATCCTCTTTTCGCAAGACGTGCAGCTAAGGCAGCTGGCAAAGGCATTTTGTATATTCTCAGTTCAAACCAGAGATCTGTCAATATATAACGTAGAAAAAGCTTTAAGATATAATTCGGGCGTAATATTTCACACTCCAAGTGTCGATTTGTTTACAAAATAATATAACCTCAAAAATCGAAAATAGCGAAGTTATTTGGAACCGAACGATCAAAAAGCCTCCGGCGCAGAAAATTAAACACGAATATACATTTAGAAGTATATTATAGAGTATGTTATCGCTTGCGATATTAATTTTAATGCTCTTTTACATCAATTATCTTGTGTTGAGAGCGCACGTTTATAGATCCTGTTCTTTGCGTAACCGCACTATATTACACCTTCTGCACACAGATGAAATAATATAAAAGATATATAAATTATAATAGTTATATATTTTTAATATATTAAAAATCTAAATTAATATTTAATTAAATTAATATTTCATATATATTAATATAATATATAAATATAAATCACATATATCAATGGCTGTGTTTTGCCGAACCTCCGCTAGCTAAGCAGTCGCTCGTATGGTAGCGGTTTCGATTGCAGCGCTGCTTAGTGCTATTGAGGTATTGGCTGTTGAGGTTACTGCCAAAGAGAAGCCTGAGAGACGTCACGGCCCGGTTTTAGGTGATCCCTGAAAGCGATACGCCCTCTGTGGACATAGAAAACGTGCACACTGAACTACGTAGCCAATGTCCACGAATGTTCTCAATGGTAACTCACAATGTGCACATTTTCGTGCGTTACGTGCTATGTGCACGAAGTATCGGTAAAACGATTTCTGTCTTTTAATATACAGGGTGTCCTTCAACGTAAGACGCTTACGTATTAAATGAATTTCTAATATAAAGACGTTTTGTGGTGTTATAATTTTTGAAATTGAAATTATAAAATAAAAAGCCTTTCATTTTAACGGCTTAAAGTAAAAGTTAAAAATTATTGAGGACAATTAACGATTCTTATGCTGAAAAGAATCGATTATATATTTTGCTTTCTAGAAAGACTGTGATAAAATAAACTAGTCCTAGAGGTATAAAAGGAATAAATGTGAGTATGAAAGATATGTGTGGTTAAGGAATTTTGTAAATCAAGTACACTTCTTGGCAAAAAGGTGAGTTAAATAAATATTATTATATTTTGCTTTCTGGCGGTCTCTCTCTCTGTCTGCATCAACACTCTGCACTGCTGCAACAGCACCCTGCAGCGCTGCACCAGCAACCTGCAGCGCTGCACCAGCACTCTGCAGCGCTGCACCAGCACCCTGCAACGCTGCACCGCGGCACCAGCACTCTGCACTGCAGCACCAGCACCCTGCACCACTGCACCAGCAGTATACAGCGCTGCACCGCTGCACCAACACTCTGCATTGCTGCACCAGCACCTTGCACCGCTGCACCAACACTCTGCACTGCAGCACCAACACCCTGCAGCGCTGCACCGCTGCACCAGCACCCTGCACCGCTACACCAGCACTCTGCACCGCTGCACCAGCACCCTGCACCGCTGCACCAGCACTCTGCAGCGCTGCACCGCTGCACCAAGACTCTGCACTGCTGCACCAGCACCCTGCACCGCTGCACCAGCACCCTGCACCCCTGCACCAGCACCCTGCAGCGCTGCACCGCTGCACCAACACTCTGCACCGCTGCACCAGCACCCTGCAGCGCTGCACCGCTGCACCAACACTCTGCACTGCTGCACCAGCACCCTGCACCGCTGCACCAGCACCCTGCAGCGCTGCACCGC